>JAOCZQ020442015.1:0-11025 GCA_025434785.2 Epizoanthus fatuus | reverse complement strand
TATTTGGCTCCATCCAACAACATAAAAACTGCTGCTTTTAACAAATTCAGTATTATATTTGGGTAGGATTAGTCTACTTTTGCTCTCTCAAAGTACGTAATTACTATTCTTTTTTTCAAAGAGATCGAGATAACCTGGAGCTTTCTTATTTACAATTTTGTACACTAAGATAGCTAAATGTTTTCTCCTGATAGTCTGCAGGTCATCCCATCCTAATTTCCTTCGAATATCGAACGATCTTTCATGCGGGTTATGATTCCGGTTATGATTCTAGCCTCTCGGTTTTGTAGCTTGTGGAGTCTAGCCGTTAGTGTCTTGTTTAAATTACTCCATACTACATCACAGTAGTCAAACAGGGGCTTAACGTGCGCCTTATAAATAGTTAATAGAGTGTTTTGGTGAACATATCGACGAATCTGTTTCAACGCAGTTAGCGCTGAAGAAATGCGTTTGCATAGGCTGTCGACATGATCATCCCATACTAATCGTTGATCAATGAGTACCCCAAGGGACTTAAAATGTGTTCAGACTAGACTCTAAACATGTTTATACTAATCATGTTTGAAAAACATTTCGGTATTCAAATTGTCCAAACTGGCTCAAAACCTGAATTAGCCACTTGCTTTGGTTATAAATCATTAACTAAATATCCTGTAAGCCTGTGAAAATGCAGCAATATGTGACAAGACAAAGTTCTTTAAACCAAACATGTTTGTTATAACCATGTTTCCTGTCTAGTCTGAACGCGGTATTAGTGGATCGAACTCTGGATAAAGGTTGGTCACCAATTTTCACGGGATCAGTCACATTAATTCCCAGATTTTCCAAGTTGAAATCGGAGGCAAGATACATGTACTCAGTTTTTAGAACATTTAAATTGAGCTGGTTGGCTATACTAACCAATTTCGAATGTTATTCAAATCATGATTAACCATCTGGTGAAGGCGAGCCGTTGATTTACAAGAAATTGTAATATTGGTGTCGTCTGCAAATATTCGTGCAGTTGAGAACTTTAAACACGCGGGAAGATCGTTGATATAAATAGGAAAAAGCAGTGGTCAAAGAATGGACGCCTGCGGAACACCACAAGTAATAGATCGGGGATGTAAAGTGCTCCCCTCAACCACACAGACTTGTTTTCTATCAGAAAGGTATGGTTTAAACCAATACAGATTCTTCCATTTATCCCGTAGAGTTCAAGCTTTTTAGAATAAACTACTGGGATACAGTATCAAAAGCTTTGGCCAGATCAAGAAAAACTACCGTGTTTATGTGGCCCTGATCAATGTTGAGGTAACCATTCATTCGTTGCATCTAACAGCGCAGTTACTGTAGAATACAGGGAACGGAAGCCTGACTGGTGCTTACTTAAGAGTTGGTTGCTTGAAAGGTATGCATAGAGCTGGTGATAGATAATCCTTTCAAAAAATTTAGCGACAGCTGGTAGAACAGAGATCGGTCGGTAATTATTTAGATCTGTCTTATCATCCTTTTTGTGTACAGGAAATACTTTAGCATTTTCCCACTCCACTGGCAATATGCTGGTTTTCACTAACTTGTTGAAGATTTTACAAAGAGATTCAGCAATAACAGGAGCTGCCACTTTTAACAATCTAGCAGAAATATTATCGAGCCCGGTTGCTTTTCTTGTTAAGAGTGACTTTAAGGTTTTAAGAACAGAATTTAGAGACCTTTTTTAACTGAAATTTAGTGTTTATTTTGGACAGATACGGTTGACAATCGCAGTTATTCTGTGGAAGCACAGATGCAAATTTCTTGCCCACCTCAGTGAAATATTTGTTAAACTCATCAGCAATTTTAGGAGGCTTAGAAAATGTTGTATTAAATGTTGAGATTGTTCATAGTAACCGGTACTATTTCCTTTTGATAATAAGCAGCTTTTTTGTTGTAGACAGAAACAGAGACAGAGGCAGGGCAGAGGCAGAGACAGAGGCTGAGGCAGAGACAAAGACAAAGACAGAGACAGAGACATATACATAAAGAGAGACAGAGACGGAGACGGAGATGTTGACATAAGCAGAACCATTTCCGAAAATACATTGTTCTTTTCCACATATATACATATAAACTCATCTTTCCTTCAAAATATACAGCTACTCTGTTACATAGTTAACGTTAGAATATATGTTAAATATTCAGAAAGGATAAAATCAGAATACTTGTCGCTAAGTTCACAGTTTTCATGCGTATCAGCTGAATCTAGTCGGGTTTCTTGTGATCAGTTTTGATTCTATGGTTTAAAAACTGACTATTATATTTTCTTTTTCTTTTGGTCAAGCCTATGCGATCAAGTGATGATGGAAGAGATTGATAATTTAGAGAGAATATTTTTAACTTAGGCCACAGTCTACGTTTAGCTTGGTTTGGGACTGAAAGCATGCTTGAACAAATAAAAAACTAAGAAATTTAAGCAAAACACAGAGAGTAAGCAAGGAAGTGAGCAAGCGAATGTAAGTGAAGTGCCAAACAAAGATTACCGCTTTACCGCTTTACCGACTTGCTCACTCTGCTCACAAACTCAGTTTGGCTGGGGTTGGGAAAGGAAGTAAGCTTGAACACATCCAAATCAAGAAATGTAAGTAAACGAGAGAGAGTGAGCAAGGCAGTGAGCAAGCGAATGCAAATGAAGTGTCAAACAATGGATTACCGCCTTACCGACTTGCTTACTCTGTTCACAAACGAAATTCTGTGGCTGGGGTAGTCCCCGCATGTATTACTTGGAGTAATTGGAATGAATAAGGCACTGCATGAAAAAAAATGACTAAAAGGAATTTAACTTGTGATTTTGTTGAGATACGAGCGCATTAAGTTTTGCGAGGAAAAGTTTGTCTTGCGAATTTGCATTTGTGTACCTTTTGATATGCGGAACTGCTGCTGTGAACTGATTGATTCTGAAACAGAGAATGTATTCTCAGATTGTTAGCCTTCAAATCATTATTCTTTGTTTACCTCTCATGGAATTATTAGCTATTAATATTTGAAAAAAAGGTCTTCGAGTTCCATGCAGTGTTGTCATGTGCTTTGCGAAGCCATGTTTTCTCTTCGGTGTTTACCACTTGAACGGGCGTGTCGCCGGGGATGGGGGTCGAACAGACTCTGCCTATGATTTTCCGGACCTAGAAATTTTCAGCAGCTGTAGCCTAATTAACAGGATATCTTTTGACACTGATTATATGACGTCATCAACTATAATGTATGCAGATTTGCATTAGAAAATTATAATTTTTGGTGAAAAGATGGTTTAAACTCAGACGTTTTGGGGTCTTATCATCTTTTTTACCAGTTAAACAGTGTATTTAACTTGTTTCTAGTTATTCTACTGAAAATTAATAAACAAATCATAAAATCCAAATGGCGGCCAATATGGCGGAAGTGTTTTGGAGCAACAGCAATTATTTAACAGATGATTGTTGCCATTGAATTTAATTATTTAAGTATGGATTGCATGCATGCCAAAGGGCTAGTCTCTATCAGTGAGAGTAACGAAAATCATTGGGTGTTGAAATAACCACCCTTCCCTGATCGAATATGTTATGGAAAATGGTTTGCCCTTTCGAGGATTAATTCCCAATAGATGACTTAAAGCCGCAGCATTGTTAACGTGCTTCAAAGCAAAGTGATAGAAGATCTAGACTATGAGAAATTCGATGTAATAACAGCAAGGATGGTTTGTAAGACTGCCCACAACGGAAGGTCTTGGGACCTCATCACAAACAAAAAGAACGAAAACGATTCAATTGTTGCAAAGCATCCATTTGCCTTCTTCTTTTTCTCCTCACTCTCAGCATTGGAGAACGATTGCAAGAACTAGCTAATGGTCAACTGCATGCAAGTATTTTACTATATTGCAGATCACACACGACGAACCACTCTTCAGCGACGACGAGGACGAAGAGGCAGAAGGAGGCAGTGAAGCTACATACGGTCAAGGAGCTGTTTATAATAACTTTGATGTAAATCCTGCAGAACTGATAGTCATCAAGATATTGTTGACCTGGTTTCAAATGAAGAGTAGGAAGAGAACGACAACCACAACGGTTACAACTCGTCCACACGTTTCATCCCCAGCGAAACCGACAGTGCTTTGTGAGTGGCGAACCAGATGGATTCATACACTTTTGAAGTAAAACACCGTAAACAGGTAACCAGTGGATCACTGGACGATCTGTAATACATAAAAGCTGTAATGCTTCTGCTAGGGAACCACATGCGATCTGTCGAGCTGGACAGAATGCAGGAAATGAATTTGGAGCGAATGTACCAAAAAGGTTTTGAAGAAGTTAACATTGTGTATGGTGCATTGTTGTTGCTTACAAGTTGCCAGAGAAACGATTTTAACTACCAATTGTTAAAGTAAATGTATCCCGGAGTGCTGCACCACGTCGATCTTCGTTTGGAAGAAAATGAGCAGTGTCCATTCGTAACAACAGCAGTTCCTCCATCACCATATGATAGTAACACGCCTCTCAGTGGAGCTTAATCTTGCTACGCGGAACACGAGATGGAAAAAGACAGTGGGGTTTTTGTGACAACAACCGTAGTTCCGTTTAGCCTAATAAGGCAATCTTTACATTAAATGCAAATTCACAAGCTGAGTATT
Source organism: Epizoanthus fatuus (assembly GCA_025434785.2). Classification (NCBI taxonomy): domain Eukaryota; kingdom Metazoa; phylum Cnidaria; class Anthozoa; order Zoantharia; family Epizoanthidae; genus Epizoanthus; species Epizoanthus fatuus. The sequence continues at coordinate 6,404 of JAOCZQ020442015.1, read as the reverse complement.
GTCCATTACCAACAACAGCAGATTCTCCATTACCAGAAGATTATGAGCTGTTTAGTTCACCAACAACAAATTTGTTGATTTGTTGACGTTACTGTGATTTTGCCGCATACTGTTTAGATCACTAAGGACAGATTTGTTGAAATAATTACTTTGTTTTGAATCAAGCTTTGTCATGGCAAAATGTTTTTCCTTGACAAACACAGACTGGGTTTTTGTAAATCAAAAGACGTTTACGTTAATGTAATTTTGCCGAATATTGTTTAAATCACTAAGGAAAATGTTGAAAGAATACCTTTGTTGTATAGTCATGATAATTTTTTTCTTTGCAACCACAGAGTAACCTCTCCCTTAAAATTGCTTAGATTTCTAGAGTTATTATAATATACGGGTCATACCCCAGCCTATGGAAGGGGTAGTGAGCAGAGTGAGCAAGTTGGTACGGCGATCATCTATCGTTTGGCACTTCATTTACATTGCTTGATTACTTCCGTGCTCATTCTCTATGATTTTGCTAAAATGCCTTAGTTAGATGTATCCAAGAATAGTTCTAGTCTCAATACCAGCACAACTTAATCCGTGAGCAGAGTGAGCCAGTCGGTATGGGGTAATGCATTGTTTGGCACTTCATTTGCATTGGCTTACTCACTTCCTTGCTCACTCTCTCTGATTTGCTTAAATTTATTATTTATGAAGTGTCCTAGCGTACTTCCAGTCCCAACCCCAGCCAAACTTAGTTCGTGAACAGAGTGAGCAAGTCGGTAAGACGGTAAGCTGTTGTTTGGCACTTCATTTCCATTCGCTTGCCTTGCTCACTCTCTCTCTCGTTTGCTTAGATTTCTTGGTTTGAATGTGTCCAAGCGTACTTTCAGTCCCAACTCCAGCCAAACTTAGTTCGTGAACAGAATAAGCAAGTCGGTAAGACGGTAATCTATTGTTTGGTACTTCATTTGCTTTGCCCTGCTCACTCCCTTACTCATTCTCATTATATAACCTGTAAAAGCTCTCGATAATTCTTTGGGAATTTCATGATTCTTAGCTTCTCCATCTTTCGCAAATATTTTGAAAGTGCTCTATTCTTCAGCGAGTCTGGCTTTCTGTCTCTTTGAATTTCAAAATGGGATCACAAAGCAGTGCCTTGTGTCATGTTTCTTTAATCCTTTTTTAAGGCTGTTGTTTTCTTCTGCTGTAAATCTGAGTGGCTTTGTAGTAAATCTGCTGTAAATCTGAGTGGCTTTGGATGTGACTTATGTTTCTTGTCACAGCTGTGTTCGTCAGGAGAGGCATTCTCCACTGAGCTAACGGTCACTATTTTTTCTTGTGTTGCCTTTTCTTCAACTTCGCTACTGCCACTCAGCTCCTTCACTATTAGGCTGTTATCCTTTCCTTCATTTTGAAATGTCTTATCTTCTTGACATTCTGCCAAAACGGAAGGCTCACTGTTAACAGAGAGTGATGGTAGACCACTTTCATCTACAAAGAAATATGTATCTCCTTGCACGTTTCTAGCACATTCAAGGGCTTTGGGAGCTGCCTCTTCTGATCTATTCTTTTTGTAGTGAACTTTTATCACCACTGAACTGTGTTTTTGGTCTTTAGGTATGATTTCTTGTTCACAAGGTTGTAGTCAGTTTGAACTATGTCTCAACAATCTGGCGATACCGTGTGAGGTGAACATTCTTTCCGATGGCATCAAAGACCGTCTTGCTCATTAGATTGTTAAGTTTGCTGTACTGTCCACCATTGTGCGTCACCAGAAAATAATCACAGTGAGGTTTGAAAATATGTCGCACGTACCATGTGTATGCAGCTAATACACGCATGCTTGATTCCTTGAGAACGAGAGAATGGAAACCATACTTGCTTGCAATTTGGATATTTTCTGATCAATGAATCTTCCATTTGTCGTAGCACGTACTTCCCCAAGCCCTATGACCTTTTCATTCCATATTTTCAATATCACGGTCATGAAGCCACTGTAGTCCCATCATTTTTAAATAAGTTTCACAAAATTTCACTTGGTGGACCATTCATTTTCCTGAAGTCATTAAAATCTGCTATGGGATCTAAGTTGCCAAATCGTCCAGTATGACCCAATTTCCTCTCTTCCTCCATAGCATCGGCGACCTTGAAGAGAAGACTTTGCGAAAAAAGGCTAAAGTTGCATAATTCATCTTCATCTTCACAGCAAAACTTTATATATTTCAATGCTCCTCTCGTAAACTGGTGAGCCTGCTTCTTGTTTTGTTGCAACCTCCACTGCCAGTCAACAACGTGACGAACTCTTGTGCAATTTGATTGACAGTGGAAAGGTAGGTAGATTGGCAGTGACACATTTGGATTGCGAAGCGTCCTGCTTCTGACTATCGGAGTATTGTCTAAGTCCTGCTTTTTATCAAAATAGAGAAACCATGCATAATTAGTCTTCACATATTTTCCGCAGCCTCTCTGTGTTTGATAACCATCGTGCTTGCATTCGGAAAAAGGACGGGGGAAATAGGTGTTGTTGTCCTTTTCTAGATGTATCTTTTCTGTTTTGATAGAGAAACTTTAATCACCGATCAGTCTATTTCATTTCTTCTCTTGGCCATGATCGAACAAAATATTTATGCACGTTTTAATTTTGTTTAGGCGTATGCACAAGCAAACAAAACGCAGAAATGATGACATGTTCAGACATGTTCATGCATATTACCGACGTGATTGGATAGGCAGGCACAAGTTCAAACATGTTGGCAACGTAGTTGCATGAACAAGTCTGCACATATTCCACAGGAGGAGAGGTTCCGAAAATAACTTTGGAACGTTTGTTTCTTTTATACCATCCTATAGGAGCGAATGTTCCTTTCTTACTCTCAAGGGGGTTCAATTTGTTCCTCTATTGGATGTCACGGCACATGAAATTTGGATCAAAATCAACACAACAAACGAAATTGGGACCATTTCTTCCTTTTATACAATCAAATAGGAACAAAGGTTCCTTTTTCCTCTCAACGGGAATCAATTTGTTCTTCTTCTAGGATAACTATAGGATAACACTACATATGAAATTAGGAACACAATGAATCCAACGAACGAAATTCGCAACCAACGAGAAGAATAGCGCGATTTCATGATATTGTTTGTTGGAACCTAACGAGCTGATATAATTAACCAGTACATTTACAACACCAACACACATCTAGAAAAAGTACAAACATGACAAACACTCTTTAAAAATCGTACATAGAAAGCTTTCGAGACATAAAGTAATTATTGGCCTGCGATAGGCGACATAGACATAGGCATAGACATAAACATAGTGAAATAATTAAGAGAAAATATGGCACAGGTAGGGTGGACAATAAATTATTTAAAATAAAAAAATATCTGTATTTTCTAGATCATGCCAATAAAGTTACTTGCTAGTTCTAGTCCTAGTTCTAGTTCTAGTTTTAGTTCTAGTTCTAATACATTGGCCCTGCGAGTTATTTAGTCAATAATTTCTACATGGGAAAGGTGTAACAGTTTCCATTAAGCCCACTACACACGAGCCAATTGTTTTGTCGGGAGACATCCGATTTTTTGTCGCGGACAGAAAATCGGCTTCTGTGGGGTGTTTCCGACAAGTTCAAGACAAAATCGGAGTTTGTTGGACCATATCAAACATGTTTGATTGTCAGACGTCCAAACACGTTGTCGTCTCGTGTGTGGCAGTGCCCGACAAATTGTCGGAGCACAGCTTGCTGCGGCCTATTAAAAAGATTACTCTGATTTTATCGTGGCTTGTCGGGAACTACTCCGCACGAGCCGATTTTCTGTCCGCAATGAAAAGTCGGCGCGTGTGTGGCGAGCTTGCAGCCCGAGAAATTTGACTCCGATAAAAAATCGGCAGACTCCCGACGAAAAATCGGCTCGTGTGTGGGGGGCTTTAACATCCATCAATGTCCCAAGGAAATCAGATTATTTTCTCCTGAATCGTCCAAACCAGAATCAACGTTTTGCTGAAACACATCCACAAAAGTTAAATGGAATGAAGGCCGCATGGTGTAGATGGCAGCAGCTGAAACAAAAGATCCAAATTGCTTGGTTGGAAGGGGGCGGAGAGGCGGAATCTAATTTCCGAGAGTTAAGGGTGTGTGTGAGACAATATTTTGCTTAGTCTAGGTGGTGGGTAGGACCTTATTTGTGACTCTCTGAGACCAATTTTCCAATCCTCCCCATGCTATTTCACAGTCCCTACTATTTAGATTGTTTTCAGACTGTAGAACAGTTCACCTACCCTGTTGCTGTAACGTTTCAGACAATTTGCTGCCAAGATCCCAAGACCTTTCTCAGTGTGCTACAATCCGGACACACGGTCACTTGATGCCACTGATGCCGAAGGAAACAGTCTGCAACTGGGTTTGTAAAACCAAAGAACTATATTTTGAAGCTGCAATAAAGTGCAAATAATAACTTATGAATTTTGACTTAATAGAGTTAGATTTCTTTCATTGTGGAAAAAAGCAGTTACTACGAAATGTTTACCATGTCAAACTATTTTTCTCTCTTTCACTCTGCAAATTTGCCTTAGGGTGCATTCGATTGACTGTATTCCAGAATAAGAATACGTTCTGGAATATTCTGGAATAGCTTGATTTCCTACGTCCCAAACAATTGATGAAATGAGCAATAACTAGTTTGACACCATAAACAATGCTTTGTAATTGGCCATTATTTTTTTCTCGTTGCGAATTTAGTTTGCATGTTAGCAATACTGCACCTGGTCAATGAAAAGAAGTAAAACATCACCATAGTACAAAAGCTGCTTGAGGTAGGAGTAAAGGGTGCTGGGGTAATTATTCACTTCTCTTTTGTACCTTTATTATTGCAGAACGAAAATATCAAGGAAGCCTTTCTATAGTTGTTTTTACCACAGATTCGCAATTTTGAAGTAAAAGTAAGGTATCTCAAGTATTAGAGCCTCGTTTTGATGCACCTCGTTTAGACCACGCCTATTTTATCATTTTCTTTGTTTTATTACAAAGGAGTTTGTTTAATTTGGTTGTTTGATGCATTTTCTGAAAGGCCTTTAGTTTTGAAAATTATGAAGAAAAACCATCTTAGAATGCCTCTCAAAGTTTTTTACTTTTTGTGAAATCGTAAAAACCAAATTTTTTTAAAAAATTCAGATTTGTATTACAAAATTAACTAAAATTTTGATGCTGGATAAAAATCGCTGAAGATCTATTTCCTCTCCAAAAACAGAAACTGCGAATAAACACTGACATAGCCGAAAAGTCAGTCACATCTCATCAGCAACATTTTCTTTTCTTAAAACCATCATTATACAAATCTTCAATGTTTTAGTGCAAAATATCAAACAACTACTGTGAAATATATTTCCTGTGATTTCTCCATACTAAGTCTTCGAAATTAATTATCGTTTTATGGAGAACAAAAGTTACTAATTCGCTTCTGTAGCAAGTGTCGCCCCAGCTGTAAATATAATTACTTTCAAGTCACAGAGCAGCCGGTATTAGGTGCAGGAAATTCAATAGCTCTTAGTTGCACTTTGTAACAGAAAGCAAACCGTGCTTCAGACCAGTGGACTACCGGGAACAGCTCCGAAACGGTTGTCACTGCAAAGGATATTCCAAACTATGATGACCATCTTTGCCTATTTTCTGACATTTTCGGATAAAACCCATAATCTTATAAATCCTAAGCCTTACGATATAGGTAATCACCGTTGACCCTGACCCTAATTTTTGACCTCGACCCTAAACGTTCACCCCATCCCTGTCCCTAAAGCCTATCCGTGACCCTAAACCATGTCCCTGATCCTATACCCTGGCCCTGCGCCCAGAAAACCCGAGCTTAAAGGGGCAATGTCGGATCGACCAAAATGGCGACATTCCATATCAACTCATCCTGTGAAATATGGTCGAGTGTCATCAGATAACCAACTCAGTTTGATAAAAAGTATTCTAAAAGGAAAAAAGAGTAAATAGTTTGAGGTAAAGTTTAGGATGGCACAGATTGAATTGGATTAAGGCCCGTTTACACTTGCAATTGTTGATGCAATTTTTGTCGCGATTTCCACTGCAATTTCTCTCGCGCTCGCGCTGCAACTTCAAATCGCGTGTGAAAACCAGCTGCTATTTCAGTGCGATTTCTGGCCGGAGGTTTCGAAAATGCTCGACACTTGATGCAACTTGGCGGCGATTTTTCGGAAAAGTGTACCAAAAGCCACGTTTAAAAGAAATTATAGCAATATCGCGCTGAAGTTGCAGCGGGAGCGCGAGAAAACTTGCAGTGGAAATCGCGACAAAAATTGCATAGAAAATTGCTAGTGTAAACGGGCCTTTAGTCTGCGCAGCCATTTTGAACCAACCAATCAGGTGCGTCGGCCGTAGCAGTGCGTCCAGAGCCCTTCGCTTTCC
>JAOCZQ020440962.1:0-11029 GCA_025434785.2 Epizoanthus fatuus | reverse complement strand
AAATGTACGGGTTGGTTCATAGTCATTATTGATTTGCCGTTTTCATTAAACCACTTGCCTTTTCACTGCTGTTTTACTTCTGTCGTATTTAGCTATCGTTTTTATATTCAAATAAACCACTTATTATTTCAGATAATTTGATAATAAATAAAGCGAAAACTGGCGTTTTCATGTGATTTCTTTGTTATATCTAAACAGAAATACGAGTGAAATGTGTGTTTTTCTTCAAGCCGAATGCAGGCACAGATTATCCAGGTCAGCGGAGTTCTGTGATAGCAGAGCCTCAATCTGACTTTAAGAAAGCAAAATTGCGTCAGTACATGTGCGATTGTTCGAGTATTGTTTACTTTGTATATTCTAAAAAACATTCACATGATTCTTTCTAGTGTGTTTAAGATTTGGCAGTTCCAAAACTGAAATGACAGGCCATAAATTATTTGGACTGACAAAAAAATTTGAGATGGCAGTCGAAACTTTTTTCCTATTTTGAGCCCTGTAATAGTAACATGTAAAGTTACTTTACGGCAAAGGAATTAGATTACATGGTTCTCGTCAGTAAGTTTCAGGAAATGGGTGAGGGATTTTGATCAACTTTCATCACTAAAATTTCAATACATAAAAATCGTCCCCCCTGGATAAAGCCTCACCCGAGAAGCACGAAGGGCCTGGAAATGAGACGAGTCATTGGTGAGTCAGTTTTGAAACTAAACCCAGCCTGGACAGAACGAAACACAGAATATTCATCAAAAGAACATCATCAGCTGCCAGGAATCGGTTTTTGCCATGTCTATTGTAAAAAAGCTGAACTTGGACGAACGATGAACTTTTTTGATGCAGGGCTCAAAACACACGCAGGCGCTGATGAGAACCATATAATCTAATTCCACTGGCCTAACATGCCTCTATACTTTGGTAAATATACTTTTGTGGGATGGGGATGTTACTAAAGCTTATTAGAGTTTAGGGGGGCTTAATAACGGGAGGGGCTAAAAAGAGGAAATATGGTACATGCACTGTAACATTACATTTATATGATTGTAATACCAGTTGAACAATAGGTACATGTCAATCAAATTGACAAGCAATTTGATTGGCAGTTCAGCTTACATGCAGATCACATGTACCTGTGAGGCCACTAGCGACTGTAGTGCTGACATCAGATCTGCAAAGAAGTCCACATTGATAAGATGAGCATATCTTGCCAGTCCTTCAAGAACAGTGGATAGTAAAGGTGACTGTTGCCCATGTTTCAGGATTCGGAAATATGTCACAAACACTTGACTCAACATTTCAGTTTGCTGTTGAGAAAATAATAATTAGCAGAAATTAGCCAGTTTACAGTGTTAAGCCTGCTACACATAATCAGCATAATCAGTATGTGCACTATTTGTCCAAAGAAAAACGTATTTACATGTAAAAAAAACTAAGTGAAAACATCTAATTGAAAAAGTCAGTAAGACTTACTTCTTGTTTATCAGGGTTCGTATTGATTTGAGATAACAAAATTCCAGGAGTTTTCCATGGTAGAAGAAACGTTTTTCCAGGAGTCTGTCGACTATTATTTCATGGCACTATAGCGGTAAAAATTTCTGCACTATAAACCTTTTTAATTACAAAATCACCAAGTTGTGAAGTTCAGACGTACATTTTGCTAAAACTGCTTCCAAATCCATGATTTATTTACCAAGACACTAGTAACAGTTTCTGCAAGCCCTGGTCTGTTTTCTTCAAATGTTTTCTCTACAAAATTCCAGGAGTTTTCCAGGAGTAGATGAAAAAAATAATTGTTTTTTCCAGGAGTTTTCCAGGGCCCTTGAAGAAAATTATGAAATTCCAGGAGTTTTCCATGAATTCCAGGAGTAGTGCTAACCCTGGTTTATGTTTCACAAAAGTCTCAACTTACCAGCTTGGCTCTTGTCTCCTGACTCTGCACTGCCTCTGCCTCCTGAAGTTCTTTTTCTAGTTTCTTCATTTCTTTTTTCCTCTGCAAAATGATATCGCTTTAATGTTACATATAAATTAAAGATAGATATTGGATTAGCATTGGATTGGCAGGGGCAAAGGAACATGGGTAGCACATCTATATTCAGTGAATGAAGAAAAATGACTAGTTTGTCTAGCTCTTGCTATTAATTTCACCCTAAAAATGAACAAGAACACCTTAAGGTGGCTCGGACCTGTTTTCCAGTGTTCGTTCAGTTTAACAAATGGTTTACTTGTGTATCTTGGTAGTTTACTAACAGTTGATAGTTTCAGAAATTTAAGGTGGCGCCAAAAGTTGGTGACAGAATTTAAAAAAAAGTTTGCAAATGTTTCTCTTTCCCATGCAAATAATAATAAAACAATAAAAAGGGGTCACTGAACTAATTCTTGTGTAAAATACACTTGAATAGTAAAAGCAGAGTGTATTTGAGGTCCTGTAGGGTTGTCATGGAAACCACAATTACAATATGAGTGCAATTGTTAATACGTTGAAGAGTTATTGTACCAACACCAACAATCAGCTGTTAGTAAACTGTCAGGATACAGGAGTAAACCATTAAACCTGTTTTCCATTTTTCTGTCAGTGTCATTAAATTTAACAAATTTTGTTAAATTTAATGACACCAGTGCCGACACTTAACTCTAACTTGTTTCTGTAGCATGAACCAACTGAGAGTACATGTACAATGTATTACATATCCCCCTGGATGGGACAGCTCTTTCCGTTAGGAAATGGCATTCAAATGTCCTAGGCAGGGGGTAATCCCCCTGCATGGGTAGGGTTACAATGAGTTGGGCTTATATTTGGATGATTTTGAATCTAACATATTAATTTTTAAGGTGCCAACAAGAATATTGTACAGTATTAAAGTCATCAATATGTAAAACTGACCTCCCTGAACATAACAATATGAAATATAAAACAGGTTCTACAGTCATCAAATGTAACTCAAGACTCTCTGAACATAATGGTCTAAAATATGATACAAGTTTTACAGTAAATAACTGTTGTCAAATGTAAATCAAGACTCTCTGAACATAATAAGGATTTTGTGGTAGGTATTATCAGGCCCGTAGCCAGCATGAGGCGAACCGAGGCACTTGCCTCGGTAAAAATTTTGAATACAATTACTGATTTTATAAATTTGGTGCATTTTCAGCGATTCTAGGGATGAAAATTTCAAAAATTTCCGGACCCCCCTAGAATTCGCTCGCGCCTACGGCGCTCACGCAAAGGTAGCTAGCGCCTTCGGCGCTCGCACGGCCAATTGATATCCGTACTGCCTCGGTTAATATTTTCTTCTGGCTACGGGCCTGGCTTATCGTAAAGATTTTATTCTTCAGAGGAAAACTTCAACTACAAGTGAAGAAGGTTGTCAAATGACGGTCAAATGCCAAAGAAGCCTCTGTTTTTCCAGTATACGCTATCGTGTTCCAGCCTAATCTAGATTACCGGTCATTCCCAAGCAACCAAAAACCTTTTGTGAAGCAACAAAGCTGTAATCAGTGTAATTGAGTTCTGTGCGGTTCTTAAATTATGTTGTTTGAATATTACCCACTTCCGTCCTAACTTCAATTGACTGATTCGAGTTTGGAACTCATCCACTGTGTTCCCTTCTCCAACAGCTAAAAACTAAAAGCCATGACCATTTCGAAATGTTGTTTGGGTTTCACTTGTTGAATATTTTGAGTCTCATCTACAAACGTAGTACCAACACACTCCGTCATTCTCGCCATGCGCGACAGCAAAATGTTTTCATATCACGTGTGGTAAATGGCCCCATCACGTCGCTTTCAAAAATAGCTGGAGTTCCAAGTGAGATCTAAAAATATATCTCGAGTAAGATCCTAACGTCAGAGATAACTTCTCTTAGATTAGGTTCTCTTTGCTTATGCTTATGTTTGCTCCTAGATATTCTGATCTGCTGTTATGGCCTTGCCGATTGATATACTTGCTTACGACGATTTTATATAATATTTAGTTCCCGGGGAGGAGGTAAGAAGTTAGATGTGAAATTCTAAAATTTGTTCATCTGGAGCTACTTTGGGTCTATTAAGTAACTGCTTAGAAACAACAACTTACAGTGAGGTATTTTATGAGGTCTTTACATTATAACATAACCCAGCTTACCAATTGTGCCAGAAATGCCCCCTGGCTGTCTCTCTTTCTCTGTTTTGCCCCATTTCTAGCTAGTGATCGATACAACCTTGGGCCCGCTTCCCAGAAACACCCAGGATTAAAGCCCGGGGGGGGGACTCCCATATAGACATGACGGGGATGCTCGTCGAATTTTTTTAAAGAAAGCCCTAAGAGTTACCAGTATGGGTGTGGCTCCAGCTAATTTTTACCCCCTAAACGTTACCACAGAAATATATTAAAACAGGTGATAGAAAAATAGTACATTTAATGGGAAAAAGGTTTTAACATCGAGTGCTTTCCACTTTGAAACGTTTCCGAAAGTACTGTCATACAAGCTTCCTTTAAATGTCAGTTTTAGGTAACATTAACGGCCAGCCTATTTTCACTAGACTGCAAGAACTGCAAGAACTGAATTAACAGTAACAATCTGAAGCTTTCCCGGAATAGCTATCTGTATGTACATGCCACTTCTCAAAACACTGAAAACCGTATATTAGTTAATGCAAATACCAAATTCTCCTACTCTGTCTGCCTGAAGAGGTTTGAACAGTGTCAATTCGACGTCCGTCATCCTCCATGTCTACCTGAAGACTGGGTCTGGTTCTCTGACTGGGTAAGGTAGCAGTTGCTCTGCGGGGAGGCTGAAGATTTTGAATGAATTCTGCTATAACAGAGGCATCTCGTTCAGAGAGATGGTACACATCACTCTCATTGTCGTCATTCTGACCTATGCAGAAATTCACCTTACAAATAACAGAGCTCAAAGGCCTGGAAATGATGGTTTCAGAATGAGTGTAGGTGCGGACATTTTCTCCCTCATTGTGGCAATATTGGGAGAAAAGAACTTCAACTTCAGCCGGCTTGTTGTTGAGGTCAACCGGACGGGTATACTCAACGTATCCTTTGTGGGCTCCTTTCTTTCGCATTCTGTAGACTCTACCCAGGATAAAACTGCCAGGTACACTCGCATCGTGAAAGGCACAGTCGTCAAACAAGGCGACAGAGTTTTCTGGGGAGCAGTTGGAGTCAGTTGTGCACGTGTTTGCGCCTCTTACTCGACGCAGCCGGTCTGTTGACAACTCTGGGTTGTTTCTCAATTCAGCGATGACTGTGCTTTTATAGCGCCTGCCGATGCCCGGTACTAACAGGGTAGCACTCTTTCTTTGAGTTTCCTCTGGGCGGATGTGATCAAGCAATGGGTTGACAATGTGACGTAAATCACCGACGTCACCGCTTTCAAAAGTATCACAGTTACCATTGTCACTCACTGTCAAGGAAGAGACACTGGCATTGCAGTGTACCGATTGAGATGCCTCTTCATTCTGGCTTTCACGTGCCTCTCTTCGCAAACTCTCTTGCTCTTCTTCTGTTGCCATACCTCTGATTGACTCTGTGAAATCTACACACTCCATAGGTTTGGTAAACCATTCATCAGGTGAGTCGTCGCTGCCGTCACTGTCATCCTGATCATCACTATCATTCATACGCACATCATTTGGATGCATTCCAAGTTTTGTGGCCAAATCTTTTGCCATTTCAATACCCTCTTTCCAGGCGTGGACAACTTCTTCAGCGGCTGGATAGTCCTTCAAATCACACACACGCTCACGCTGACCTTCACTGAACTGTTTATCCCAGATGAAATCGTTGTTGTGTTTCCGATTCGGGAACTTGATGTCAGTATTCGTTGTGCGGATTTCTTGCACCCTGTTCATATGTCCAAGGTTTGTATGCATGTCCAGGAAGGTGTAATTGTGACGATTCTGAACAAAACTGCCATTCTCACTGAAATACCGCTCACAACAATCTGTTCCAGTAAGGTCCAGTGGGCATTCCAGTTCAGGGTGCTCATCACGAAAATAAGAGATGAGAATAACAGCATAATGGCAGGAGAGTAGAACACCTTGAAAGCATTCTCGCGTAAGAAATCGTTCCTTCAAGCACAGACCGTCAGTAACAATTATCCAGTTCCGCCACAAACTGAAAAATATTGCAACAAAAGCAGCGTACTTCACTCTGTCACGGAGAGAAGCATGCAAACTGAAGAAGATTTCAGTGTAATGCCACGCCACATACAAGAAGGCCCACGTACCAAACACTGATGAATCCTTGCAGGTACCGTTGTTGCCATGAGCAATGTCCAGGAGACATTGCTGCACTGATTTGAATTTTAGGCGCTGGACAACTTCCCACTTTTGCCGATCTTTGCGAGCGACGTCATCAGCACGCAAACCATGGACAGATGGAGGGAAAGTTGTCATAACAAGCCTGAGATGATTCATGTGCGCTGAATATCGACCAAGCTGCAGGATCCGTGTTGGGTGGTCAAGTGGATTTAGGATCTTTTTGTCGTTGTGAATGCAGTCTTGGTCGTACAACTCCCTCAAAATCTTCTTTCCGGCGGCAGTGACTTCTACTCGTGCGGACATGATGAAGCCAAGGTCTACGGGGACGGGACGATACCGGTCAACAACTCCAACTGCCTGGTTTAGCATGAGTTTTCTTCGGCGAGAGTCACCGTCAGAAGCGTGACTGATACCTGGGCCCAGTACAGGGTCCAAGATGGATTCGCAAAGGGCACCAAGCATAAGCCACTGGTGTAGAACTTCATTGTGCGTGAAACGGTTACAAGTTGCCTGCAGCAAAATGACAACTTTCGGGAGCTTCCGATGTAGGGGGTTGATCATAATGACTCTTGCATGCGTAGCAACCTGACAGCTTTGAAATGCCTCCACGAGACGCTGATAGGCTTCGTCATCATCTCCGACTTTCACTAAAAAACTTTCTCTACATATGTGGTCTTCCCCTTCTTTGCCACAGAAGCCCCAAACTTCGTCTGTATCGAACTTGTACTCTGGGCGAGGGATTATGGCAGTCTCGTCTTCTGCTTTGATGTACGGGATGGAAATTGACGCACATGACATCGTTTCTTTGGCATTCTTGTAAAGTTTGGCAATAGCTTCTATGTTCTGTTTGTGTCCACCAAGCACATAACTGATGGAATTCTGATTTCTCCAAACCATGGCTGAATGAACATGTGGCCCATCGAGATTGAGAGATACAAAGTTACACAAGCGAGGCCCGGCCATCGTCAACAAAACGTCATAAAACTCTTTTGTTGATGCATTGTACCTTTTACCATTCTTCTTTTTGCACAAATTGCGTGAAATGGTGCCTAGAATGTCCATCAGCCCTGTCTTGTCTTTCAGTTTGCCTTCTTCATACGCTTTAGCGATACTAAAGCCAATTGCTTTAATGTCACTCCTCTTCGAAAACTCTTCCACTTTTTCCTTAAGCGACTGCGATCTCTGTTTCAGGCGCGCCAGCTCACTGCCCATTAGAAAAACTTTAGACTTGTAACTTTCTATTTGGTCCTTTGCTGCTCTCAGTTTCACAACTAAGTCATCCATTGAAAAGTATGAAAAGTTTGTCTTGTCTGGATCATCATTTACATTTTTGTCAGTCTGTCGACGCTGCAGTTTTAATCTAAATGAATCAAGTTTTGGCATGACAAGACAAGCGGAACAAATGCCATTTTCAAAAGTGCCAAATCTCTTCCAGTTTCTATGACGAAATGTCCCTCCAACACTACCGCATTGGAAATGAGGTTCCGCATACCAAACAATCTCGCCTCCATCGTACGAAACATGACTGTCTTTCAATATAACTTTAGGGTTCATAGAAACTTTACCATACTTAACGTGGTCTAAGTAGTATCCTAGGCAAGCTTGCTGGGGGGTCACTTGACTGGATCTTTTGTTGAACTGCTTGTTGTTCCACTGCCGAAAAACGAATCCAGCGTACCTTGTTTCTTTCCCTTCGCTGCAGCAACATGCGATCTAGAATGAAGATGGCTTTTGACGTTGGATTCGAACGAGCCATGTTCAGGATTTAGCTTAATGCCTGTACTACTGCCCACACAAAATTTGCAAATAGCTTGACCATCCTTTATTTCAAATGTGCCGGCAGCAATTTTATTCACGAATGCGATCTTTAGGACTTCCTCCATTTCCATCTCCGCCACACTTTCTGACAGCACATTCTTGCGACCGGCGATTGAAATAACTTTGGATTTGTGGGAGTTGGATGCCGTAAAATGGCGTCGTACTGTGTGGAGCCGCTGCTTTTCGAGGCCTGGTGCGATTAATACGTCACAGATTTTGCAGAGAAATTTTGCTACCCCACTCTCGGAAGAAATTTGTGGCTTGAACTCGCAGGGCACGGAATAGAGTTCTTCATGCTCAATGGAAAGTTCTTTGCAGATCTTTTCATAATTGGAAGAGCACGCTATGCTACTATCTTTGTTTGTTTTCTGAAAAAAAATAGAAGTGCAAAATGAGCTTTTGAAGCGGCCATAAGAGGTACAATTTATCTGGTAAGTCACAGTGCATTGAAATGGTCTTTGAATAAAGAATATCAAATTAATAGTTTTTGACGTAAAGCAGAAAAAATACTGAGACCTAACTAATTTGTTCCATATGTAGCAAAATAGCCTGAGCTTTCTCTTTGCTTTTAGACACTTAGATTTAATGAACCGATGAAGAAAAACTGAGTGTCAATGACGAAAAACTGCCAACTTTAAAAAGGTACTGACTTTATATTGTACCTCTGTTTCCTTATCCGTTCAACTACATTAGAACCTAAAGTCTAAACAATCGATTTTATTGGCTAATCATATTGGTTCTTCATATGAGACTGAAGATTGTTTTTTCCGATTTTTCCCGCTTTTCACTTGCGGGAGGAAAATGTAGATGAAACAGTACTATTGTCACCCAATCTACAACCATTGAACTAGTTTGAATAGAATGGAGAGACTGGTACTTGCACCTTTTTGTGGACACCAATCTGCAACAGGCTTTATGATGTATGCTGCAGTGTTTTACTTTTAGCATAGGTTCTTAAACTGGCAGTATGTCTCCGTAAATCATGCCATCAAGCTATCAGATTCACTGGTGGTACTTACAGATTTTTCTCTCTCTTCATCACCATCGTCTATGCAAAGGAGAGCATTGCCACTAGTTCCTGTTGGCTTTTCGTCTTGGTTGGTTCTTTTTGCTGGTGGTTCGTCTGAGCTCGGGGTGTTGACTGCCATATGTTGTACAGGAGTGTGGCCACAATACTCACACAAAATACTCCCACTGGTCAGGAATTCTGGGCACTCATCACACTCCTTACACTTTCCCCGCGAAATGCCTCTTTTATCTTTCCCCATTCCCTTCTCAGCAATATAATTTGACTTTCTGTCTCAGTCCGGGGTCTCAGTTTCTTCTACAACATACGTATAATAAAAAAATTGTTTCGAACTAGAAGCATTATCTCTGAATTGAAACTGCATCAAAAATTAGGTTCTCTCCTGGTGTACTGTCAGACGTTTATTTTGATGTTATTCTTTTAGAATTCTCAAAGCATTTTCCGTCAAAATAATTTCTTCTTCTTCTTCCTGTTGAAATTCTTATGTGCTAACTAAATATACTGATACTAAAAACTGTAACAAAACAATTATAGTAATAATATTAACTAAAAAATTAAACATTGCTATTCACTTTCTTAATTAGCCTAAAATTGTTTATGATTGTCCCATCTTTCTGTTTGTACATGTGTCTATTCATCCACGACCACACACACGCCCAGCCATTGTGGCCGGAAATGAAGAAATGATGAAAATATCGGGTCTTGTGGTGAAAATGTAATTCAACTGATGAAATCTGCTAAAAAAATGGTCTAAGAACGGACGAGATCTCGAGGCATGACGCAAAAATTATCGAGCAAAAGCGAGAATCGATTCAGATTCACTGCTTCGGGGTGTACTGAAAGTCATGTTTTAAAATCTAATTGAAACATATGTGCCGGTGCATCAAATGGCTAGAGTTAATTTTTAGACGAGAAATATGCAAGAATGGGGAGCCTAGAACGGAAATACCATTTACATTTCTAAACACGTGCGTTGCGAGACTTGCAAGCCCCGGGAGCAAGCGTTTACAGAAATGTCTAAAATTAAGCAGTTAAACAATGATGACAGGACAAAAGAAACTGTATGGATAGAAATTATCAATATCGCAAAAGGCTACCAAGAATGTTCTTTCAGTGTTGATGTTGGAGAATAATTTCATGCTTATAAGAAGTACGGTTAGAAAGGAAGGGCATTCAAGATCGTCAACAAAAGAGGACAGCTCGGACATCTTGAACGACTGTTTGTAGCACCGCTTTGGCGTTTTAAGGATGGAATGAAATAGTATGTAATACCCGGGATGTAATAGTTTCTATATTTCTCCACGCGGCCACGTGGAATTACAGTATCGCCTCAGGCACAATATTCTCTATACGCGCCCGGTATACGCGATCCTAACAATAAATTAGTTGTTACACTACTGAACTTACTTGTTTTTATATACAGCACAATTACTGGAAATCCTAAGGGAGATGGCGTGTTGGTGGCGGAATCAATGTTCCACTGAAAATCGAGATGGAACTGTCACAGGACAAAGCTACGGAGTCGAAGGAAGCTTTGCGCAAACTTGAAATTCGTGCCACGATCATCCGATAGTGATATATTAAATACTACACAAAACACGGATCGCGCCTGGGGGTACCCCTCTCTTTGCATGAAAATGAATGACTATTGTCATATGTCATATAAGATAAACAAATGGACTATTATTTTAGCCTAAGATAAACAAACCACAAGACACGGACGTGCCTGTTTCGTTTGTTTAGTTACTGATACGAAAGTAATGCTTTTGTATTTTCTCAATTATAAGAGCTGTAGCGGAATAATAAAAATAATCACCAAATGACAAGAAGTTCCGTGTGTTTTTCTAATGAGGGCACTTTGATATATCACATCCCGAAAAGGGTCTAAAAGTTACCATTTTTACTTTAAGTGCTTATTTTTTCTTTCTGACACCC
>JAOCZQ020439907.1:0-11030 GCA_025434785.2 Epizoanthus fatuus | reverse complement strand
GATAACTAAACACGGATGAAATCTGTTCATCTTACATTTTTCACAAGAAAATAATAAAACATGCTTTTTACTGTATCTCAAAATCCGATTCTTAAAGATAACTTGAGTATTTAAAAAGTTTGTAATATTCAGCTTTTTGTGGAGTACTATGGTTATTTCTCAAATTAATTTCACAAAATTGTACAAGAAATAACAGCTGGCACATGGTATGGACACTTGAGTTGCATTAAAATCATAATGAGAACGTTGTACTGTTAATTGTGGAGTATTAAAGTTTAAATGACATAATATAAACTCCCTGGCTGGGATAACTATACTGCTGAATCGTCATATTATAATTCGATCCGAGTGTGTCTTACTAACTTGCTCTTTCTTAATTCACAGAATCATGTCTACAAGTTACGACAGAAAGCTCTGGATGTTTAATTTAGCGCAAGAAATGTAAAGCAGATGCACGACCCCCTCTGACTGTCACATTGCTAATGAATTTGAAATTGAGTACCAACGGTTGCGTCGTCCTAGCAACTGCTGTCCATGATTGGAATCAGTATTATTAGCCAGACAGTTATTTTCAGTTCAACGGCCCCTTTCAGCTTTCTTCTTGGCTCTGGTCTCCTTCGCTTTTTGTGCTGCCTTCCTTCGAGTTATCTGCTTCTTTTGAAGGTGTGCAAGCCAATACTTCACTTCCTCTGTAGATAGGCAGCACTTCTTAGCTAGAGCTACCGTGTCTGTTTCACCGGACTTGAATGCCGCTTCGATGATAACATTAGGTGGCAGAGATCTTATGGCCTTTTTCTTTGTTCGTAGTTCCAACAAGGTTGGAATGTCTGTCACATAATGACCGGTACAATAACCTCCGGCGCAGCTGTTACAAGGACTTCCCCACGGTCTGGTTGCATCCACAACGGGGTAAGGGAAAAACTGAAAATTTGGTCCGTCTGGATGCCACTTGGGAACTAGTTCCGACTCGTTATCAACTGGTTGGCGACACTGATGGCAAACGAAAGACACATCATCATTAACCATCTTGGCTCCATCTTCTTGCGTTATCCCGATGCAGTCACCGTGGAACCACTCGCACACTGGTCACAGCATATCATAAACCCATTTCCCTCTGGCTGTCGGCAAATGCAAAAAATTCCCTTGCTCATATCCTTTACCGACACCGGATTTGCGTCAAGAGGAATTGTTTGTTGCTTGCACAAAGGATGAGGGCAGTCTTTCTTTCCACAGCATCGTAGCAGGAATATGTAGTTAATTGGAAGATTGTGATCCATGTGATTTTGCCTCACCCTCCACACTTTTTCGAAGTAGTCATACTCATTTGAGTCTCGCTTTTGTAGCTCTGCCTTTTCCTTTGCAGTGCCCTTAAGGAAAACAAGCAAGCGGCATCTTCTCTCCAAGAAAACATGATCAGTGGAACCTCTGTATAGCCTTATTGCTGTTCCCATGCAAGGACTTTCATCGACCCGTTCAATGTACTGCTTTATTGCTGCCTCCATATTGGCGCAATGTTTCGTCTCTTTAAACTGACCGTCTTCGTCATACGGTTCTCCGCACAAGGTTGATGGAATAAACAAATTTGAATGACCCCTACTTAAACAACCATTCTGCAGTTCAACTCTGTTCAGAAAACTATGACCACTCGATCTAGTGGTGACTAGTGTAACTTTGGTAGGGCGATTAATGTGCCTCTCTGTCCAAAGGAATTGAACTTCTGTGTGCGACGGCCCTTCATCTGAAGCTCCATCAACCCGAACACACTCAATATCCTTTATCTTGCCCGAGTCTTTATAAAAAACTGGATTCAAAATGTCCATGGACTGAAGATGTTCAAGGTCTGCAGCATGCTGTGCCGGATTCTTCTGGTGCACTCCCGATGCCTTCACAACACCAACACACTTTTCACTTGTAGTTGTTTGAAGCTGTGTCGGATGTTTGTTTAGGAAATCGGTGTGCGTAGTAAGAGTAGGACCATTAACATTCAGGGATGGTGTGCTTTTGTGAGTGAACGTGGAGTCCAATCGAAAGCCTGCCTGATCATCGCGATTTAATAGAAGAATATTATTTCCATCTGTCTGGAGTTTATCCAGACTCTTGTAAAGGCTTCGACTCCACTTGGTGTCAGGATTGAACTTCAGACAAAATCCTTTCCTTGGCCGTTGGTATTTGATGTTTGCAACTCCTTTGTAACGTTTGCTTGACAATCTTCGTTTATTGCGACGAACACATAACTGGAGCACTGTTCCATAACTGATAGTGTGCGCACAGCTTTTGTTGCAATTTCTTAAATGTCATGCGTTTTTCGTTCTTGGTATCCCCAGTAAATGTGTACACTCCTGTCCGGCGCCACTTATCTGCCCCCACGTCTGCATCTTTAACAATGTCCTCCATAACCTCTCCAATGTCTGGATGTCTTGATATAACTGAATTTGCACTCTTTGTAGATTTTCTCTTTCCACACAAACCTTTCAATTTCAGATTTGGCTCTTCGCTTCGCCTTGTCTTTAATCAACTTCAGTTTTGTACGAATCACATTTTCATCCGGCGTAACAATGTCACCACCACCTTCATCATCATCGTCACTACTGTTCACCTCCTCAACAATATCTTCCATTCTTGTTTCTTTTTCTGTCACTTCTAACAAGTATGCTGCTCTAGATTCTTCAACGAGATTAAATTCATCAACAGTTAACCCCATATTCGGCAGTTGGCTTGTAAAATCTACAAGAAAATGATCAAAAACGTCTTGAGAATATCCTTGTCTCTCAAACTTTGGTTCTAATAGAACAACAAATGAAAACCAGTTCCACTTTACTTCACGAAGAATGTCGAGGACAACGACTGAATTTACATTAAGATGAGGCAGGTCTTTGTGTCCCCTACTGTTAGTAGATGGTCTTTCACTTTGATCGCGGGTATCGGAGGAATCACTTTCTTCCTCATCGCTACTCTTCGGCTGACACGTACGTTCCTTTTCTAACTGTTCTAGGTTTGAGGACATTGCAACTGAATGCTGTTGAGGCTCTGGGCAATCTAATGACTGTATTTGCTGATTTTCGGCATTATCTGACGTATTTCCATCGTCCACTCCACTACCTGAAATGTCTTCATCTTCGGAATACTCAGATTCGGATGAACTACTGCTTGACAAGTAAGAATCTGGACTTCGACCTATGGATTGTAAATAAACTTTCTGTTCAACTTTAGCAAAGTGCAGATGCTTGATTTTGATGCCATTAATTTTGTTTGTAGCAGTTACGACCTTCTCTGCTCTTTTTCGTACTCGGGATAGGCCAAATTTTGTAGCCTGGCGTGATGACATATTATGTGATGAAGCCATTAGGTGTTTCAGCCGCTCTCTCTCGCCACTATTTGGTGCTGCATTTACAAGGTCTGTAAACTCATCAATACATTTCTCCATCTGTGTCTTATTATCCTCTGCTGCTTTGGATAGTTCAAGTCTTGTGCATATTTCCTGTCTTTGTCGATCATAAAGACCATTTGTTGCCTTCTCTATAACAAAACAACCTCCAGATAGTCTCAAGCTTGCGACCGGCATTCGGAAAAGTCTACGTTGTGCTTTCTCACAGTCATACTTAATGTTGGGGAATGCACGCCTCCATAAGCTAGGCAGAGCAACAAACTTCTCCTTTAACACAATTTGTCCTGCCTTCACCAGTTCGTTACAACCTTGTTTAAACTCCTTATGGTAAAGGCGACAGTTATGTTCCTTTGCCACCACATATTCCGCCAGACTTAAACCCTGAAATTGACTTGCTCGTATTTCTTCATCAACTTTCTGATTTTTCACATCAGTCAAACTTCGCTTTTCCTCTCTTCGTAACACAGTAATCATTTCCTTAAGGTTGTCTACTTTCTGCAGATCTTCTCCCTCTCCCACATGCACTTGTTGCATATGGGATTCGCTTACACTAAAAAAGACTCCTTACTCTGGGCCAGATCTTGTTCAGTAGCTGCGCATGTGCGGGACACTACAGTAGTTTCAGGCTCGTCTTCGATGGTCACTGTGGTCGGCATGGATGACGTGACTGCTGTCACTCCCTCTGCAGTAGTTTCCGTAGCTGTCTTGGCCTTGGGTTTCTTACTCTGGGCCAGATCAATTTCATGGTTGTCGCCGCTGGCATCACACGAGGTTATCATGAAACTGTTCAAAAACATCTTGAGCGAGAAATGTGATGCGAAAATGTATGGGAAATCTAATGTATGAGACTTTCGAAATGGCTGTTCATTGGCATGAGAGTGAACGATCCGACAACAATGTCTTTGTATATAAATAAAGATCAATAAAAAGGAGTTGATTTCAAAGCTTTATATATATATTCTTGAAGACTATATATTTTCCCATCGTTGTACGTATTTTATATATATATATTATTATAAATGTTTTGAAATAACGAACAAAACACTTTATATTATATACACTTGTGAAACTTGTGGCCGTTGGTAGTTGGTATTCCTGGTATTGTATGTCAAAACATGGCGAAATGTTTCATACAAACATTTGACATGTATTATTATAAAAACAACGTACATTCAATAATATTTACCTTCAAATACATCAGAGAGCTTCTGTAAATCGTGTTTTGCCAGCCAGTCGCTGACAAAACTAAATGGTTTTCCCTTAAAATTATCCATCTCCATGATCTCGAACCGGGAAAGAAACCACGAGGCAGGTCGCATGAAATCGAGGCAACTTGTTCAAATCCCCCCCACCCCTCCCCTCTAGTGTCAAATTCCCCACCCACGGGACAACCACCGACTTCAAATTCCCTACTACCCGGGCACGGCTACGTGTCAAATGCCCGGGGGTTGCCCGGGGGGATGTTGACCTTTCGATTTGATCGGTACATTATGGGTTTTTATTTTCTATTCAACACAAGCGAAGTGTTTTATTGCTTATAGAGAATAGGTATACTTTAAAATCATTAACAATTAAATGTATACTTGCATACTAACTCATTTCCTGAAGGAGCTAAGGGACGGACCATTTGATTTTGTGGGGGGTGGAATAATTTGTCAAAAAAAAAATTTGCACGAGCCGAAAAGGCAAAAAAATAAATTGCACGACACAAACTTATAAAGATAAAGAGAGAGAGAAAGAGAAGGAAAAGTGAAAAAACAAATGTGCAGGCCCATTCCAGGGTAAAACAAAATTTGCTCGCAAATCATTCTTCCACCCCACCCCACGATATCAAATGGTCCGTCCCAAAAGTTTGTCCATATATATGGGGCTGGGCGGCTGGCAATTTTAGGAGCTTGAACACTTGAAAGGAATCGTCTCACGGATCTATTCACCAAATACTGAAATACCCTGATTCACTTCGTTTGATGGTCTGTGCCACGTTTTAAATACTATTTAGCTGGGGTATAGCCAGAAACAGAAGGGGGTTGCCAAGTGGGAGTCAGAGGGGGTTGCAGGGTTCTCATTCTGGCAATATTATATCACTCATGTTTTGTATTGAAAGTTTTGGAGAAACTGGGGGGAGGGGTTCTGGGCACCCAGATATGTAAACCCCTTCG
The DNA here is from genome assembly GCA_025434785.2 of Epizoanthus fatuus. Taxonomy (NCBI): domain Eukaryota; kingdom Metazoa; phylum Cnidaria; class Anthozoa; order Zoantharia; family Epizoanthidae; genus Epizoanthus; species Epizoanthus fatuus. The sequence goes on along the minus strand of JAOCZQ020439907.1, from coordinate 5,486 downwards.
ATTATACGTCCTCCCAGGAAACTTGGGCAAAAAAGCTTTTGACCAAATATGAGCTTGGTTTTGGAATTTTACAGTATAATTATTTTTTATCTGCATTTCTAAAGAGAAATGATAACTGATAAACTATAGATTTTGAAACACAACTCTTAGAAGTTTGGAAAACCAAGGGATTGAGAGCCATACAGAGAAATGATTTCCAAAGAGGGGCGGTGGCATTAGAAAATTGGTCCCCAAGGAGTGGCCATGCCATTTATCAAAACAGTACACTGTACTTTATTCAGAGATGATGACAAGACATTTAAAAAATATTGTAAAATCTGGAATATAAGGCCATGGGCTTACATGTTTCAAAGTGACACTCGCAAAAAGTTATAAACAATTTGGCTGTCTAAAAATTTCATAAAACCTTGTGGTGAATGACTGGATGCTGTCATTTTCAAATCCAAAATTTCAAGTCAATATATCTTTAAGCATAAAAAAAATATGGACATTAGAAAATTGACCTATTTGGTCATTTCAGGCATCCTGATTGGTTGAACAGGGTCACATGACCAGTTGGAGGAAATTAAAAAATAATTTATTAAAACATAAAATATTTATACAAGGCTAAAAGTTTAAAACGTTGGATTATCAAATGTTTTCGACATAAAGGATAAAAGTCCGTCACCGCAGCAGAGTTCTTAAATACTCAAGTTATTCCTTTGGGGAATAACTGTGTAATAAATATTATGTCAACAATTTATTAAAACAATTTTTACAATTAAACTGAATAATGCTAGGACATCAAAACCAAAAGAAGTTTATCAAGCATGATCAGCAATAGCACTTTACAGTTGTGGTCGTCATCAGAGAAGTTAAACTCCGACATGCTATGGTAGGTGCAACCGAAGACGAGTCTACACATGTCTTCGGTTGCACCTAGCATGTCAGAGTTAAACCTCTCTGATGATCACATAGATCAAAACATGCTTATATATCACAGTGTTGGTCAATCCAACAAATACTAACAGCTGTCAATCACTAAATAACTCTTGAGAAAATAAATCACAAGAATGCATTTTTCTCGTTCAGTTTTTTATATTTTTAAAATGTTTTCAGGAAAAAGTTGCAAATTGGGTTCACACAAGTTACACGTACTAAGTTTAGGAAGAAAAATCATGCTAGTTTATGAAAGTACATGCAAATTTTATGCATGAAATAAATAAATTTGCAATAAATTATCTTGTATTTAATAATTATGTTGCTCTTCCTAAGCTACAATCAGTGTGTTTAATTAAATACATTTGTAATAATCATTTTCAAATTTTGGTGCCCCAAGGTGTTAATTGAATTAGTACCTACCTAATGATCAAATTAAAAAAAAATTCAATTTATGCCTTTATCCATGTAAAGTATCTTGAAAAGTCTAAATCATAATTTCTTTAATTGGATTTTCCAAAATAGTCCACAAACTTTTACCCATTTAGCCAGTGCAGATACTTTAAAATCATATCGTTACTATAGGTATTCAGTAGTAGTTGATGGCTTGCAAAATACAATATAATTTGTATACCATCAAAATTGTGTTATTGCGGTAATTCTAAGAACCTGACAAAGAGGTCAACCTGCTCTGCTGTTGTGACTCAAAGGTAAAGTGATTCCAATATATAAGCAAACTTGGCTTATATTCACGAGGAGCTTATTATTGGAGGGATTTCGAGTAATTTGGTGGACCTGTATTCTAGCTAGGGGGCTGCTTATATTCCAGATTATATGGTATATACAAGACAATGAGTTTGGAAGAAAATAAGTTTTAATTCCCAACCAAACACGATGACATCACTGGTGCCTCTTGGCTTTATTTCTGACACACAGTTTCTTCCTTCCCTTCCTCAGCTAGAAAGCTTCATGTCATATGCCAAAATAATAGTCAAATCCTCACAGAAACAAACACATGTACCACTAGCCCTGTAAAGTATGTCAAACAAGTTAAACATTAAGACATCAAGACAGTGCCCAATTTTATCACTTTAATACTTAGAATAGAGAACTTTAAGAACAAATTTGAACCTAACAGACCATTCACAATATGGAATGCAAACTAATGACTTCAAACATTGGAGAAATAAAACAAAAGATACACACAAGTTTAAGGGAAAGATAAATCATTTTCTTGTTTTTTTCCTAAGCCATGCAATGATGATTGAATTTTAAAATATAAAAAAATAGCACATTAGATAAAATCAAAGCAGACCGGGCCATTTGAAATTAGGGGCAGACCATTATAAAAGTGATGGTGGGGTGGGCAAAAAAACAGAAAGAAAAGTCCAGCAAGGCAAAACAAAAATAAAATAAAAAATCCTGGATAAAAAATTTCTGCAAACTATTTTGAATGTTAAAAAAATCATGCAAGCTAAAAATGTCCTACCCCACCCATAACTTTTCTAATGGTCTGTCCCTTATTAAATAAACAAACTCACTGGAAATTATGCAAGAAATATATTAATTGGCCCACATCCATCCATTTTAACACTTGTCCTGCTGAATTTTCAGATACCAAAATATTTAAATTTTATAAAAATTCTCAACTTCAAATTTGTAAGATACAAGTATCACCAAACACTTGTACCGGTACTCGTCAAGAGCTACAAAATGAATGGTAATGTTAAGGGGTTTCGTCAACAGGTTCCAAAGTTAGAACATCCTTGGTTTTAGTGAAATCGTGTCTAGCAGGCCAGGGCAAGAGTTAACATTCAAACTTCAAATATGAACAAAAAAACAACAACTGCATCAATAATAACAATTAATATTTAATAACATTAATTATGAATAACAACAATAAACTCAAACTTTATTAGAACTAGCTAGGGGATGTATGGGGGTGCTAAGTGCGCATGCCATTTTCAAACCTTTATAACTTATAAATCAACAAATTAATATACAACTGAAATGCAAAATTCTCCCAACCTGTTCATCACAGCAAGTGTATAGAGATTAATAAGGAGAATTCAGCAACATAAATTTTGACAAAGGTTGAGGACTGGAACTTTGTTCCTTTTTTGGTCTTCATATGCAACAGCTTCATTTAATTTGTACAGCTTTTATTTGTGAATTAATTTGACTAGGAGTATGAAACAACTTCTTTCAACCTTTCCGTCATCCACTTAATTGAAAGTTTACCAATTTTTTAATAATATAATAAGTATAAGTGATCCCTTATTTAATGGGGCACTTAAATAAAAGAAATGACCAGTTGCTAAGGACATAATAAAAGCTCCATTTTGCCACTATTTTTATATATACTTTATTTGTTGTGTAATAAATTAGTATCTTCATTCTAGAGACTTTATAAAATTTACAAAAATAAGTTATTAGTAGACAAAATTTTTCTTATAGTTGATGATGTCATACATTCCTTTTATGGAAAGTAAACATTGGGGCTTCAAAGCTTAATAACATGTGCATCGCAAAGAAAAGAGAGTAGCAAATATTACCCTTGTTTACTGTTGTTAACAAAAGTATGATGTATTTTCTCAAAAAAATGTTTCCTAGAAGAAAATATAGAACGATATCATCCATGTTGCTGCAATAATTACTATCCCGTGGAGATATCTTAAAAAATCGCTTCATACTTTTTTGAACCTCCCTTTCTAATTAACAACAGTAATATTTGCTACTCTCTGTTATTTAAACCAATCGTGTTGTAAAGCTCTGAAGCCCCAAAGCCTGCTTTCCATATATGGAAAGTGATGATATCATCAATCACACCAACATTTTCTCAGTGTACCAAGAAATATTTTCGGTACTAAGGTAAAATATCCGAGCCTACAAATGTGGTCCATAAACAGGGTTTTAATTCTCCTTAGCAACCAAACTCCTTAGCAATGTTGCTTTACTTCACTACCCCATTAACACTGGTCACATAATTCGGTTTTTGTTTAAACTGAATTCTCTGCTGATGTGAGCAGTGTTAACTCCAGTGCTAATGACAGTGTTAGTAAGCTCTAGAGTGAAAGTGACCACTGTGTCATTAAAAACTATGTTTCTTAAATTTCAGCTTCCTGAATATTTTGAGCCTCCCTCTTTTGAAGAGAACCGGAGTGTTCAATACCTTGTGTCACAGCTGGCAGCAACTGATAGGAATGACCTGATGGCTGTTACCTACCTCCAGTATCTGAAGGGATGCACCTTTAATACTTTACTCAGCCCCAGTGGGATTATTAAACTCACAGATGAACAGCCCAATGAACTTGCTGAATATGCAATTCAAATAATGCTGGAAGAAGATCCTCTAGAACCCCAGGTGAGTATTCTAGTAAACACACATACTAGGCACTAATCCAGTACCAAAATCTGACTGTAGCACAGATATACAAAATTGACCTCATGGTTGCATTTTAAGAGAAGTATGACACTCTGAAAAATTTGCATAGGTCTGCGATGCGCTGGATCCGCGCCTGCAAGCCCATTCATAAATGTTTAAAAGTCATTCTGAAATATTGTATCTGTGTGTGATTATTACCTGTCTGCCTCATGATGTTGCATCAGGGACGGAAACTAACAGCGACCTGGCAGCCAGGGGCTACCAAATTTCAGCTTGGCCCAGTAAATATATTTACCTGAATACATAATGGCGCTCTCAAGTAAAAAAAAGACTGGTTGCCAAGTAAAATTAAAGCTCCGTTGTGCACTATATTTTTATGCTATAAGAGGATTTAATTAATATAAAACAGTTTTTAGAGTACAGAGAAAAATTTTGTGTGGTTGATGACATCATCATTTCCATATATATCATGTCGTCACTAAATGACAAAACTAAAAAAACTCACACCTTACGTGTGTTGGACGATTTTTTTTCTGAACAAATTCCTGTGCATCACTCGCAAAAAATAGCGATTTTCCCAAAATTTATCCACAAACTATTTATTATCGCAATAAAAAAGATGACATCATTCTATAGTTCCTTCCACAGCAGTTTTTCTAAAAATAACACTTCATACTTTTTTCAACCCCTCTTTTTATTGAACAACAGAAATATTTGCTACTCTCTGTTGTTCAAGCCGAACACGTTATTAAGCTTTGAAGCTGCAACATTTATTTTCGATATATAGAAAGTGATGACATCATCAACCACACCAATCTCTTTTCTGTGCACCAAACAATATAATATAGCCTAAAAGATAATGAAGAAACTGAGTTTTAATTTTCCTTAGCAACCAGTAATTTCTTTTACTTGAGAGTCCCCTTAAAAATAAATAAATAAACCTTATTTCTTATCTATTTTGCAACAATAACAATAGAGAATATACAATGTACTATATTTCTTTGAAGTAGCACCATGCACTTAATAAGTTTTATTCAGTTGGGCCACTTATCTTAGGGGACTTAAAATAACCCACACACTTCTCGAAAAGAGTAGGCGGTAGTGACCCCAGTGTTGTGGTTGAGGGCCACATAGAAGATTACTTTGTGTAAATGTGTCACTCTCATTAAAGAGTCAATATCTG
>JAOCZQ020438843.1:0-11056 GCA_025434785.2 Epizoanthus fatuus | reverse complement strand
GCAATTTATAAATGTTTAAAATTTACAATTATAAAAACTTATACTGCTCTGTCTCTGTTTCTGTCACTTCTCTGTCTCTGTCTCTGTCCCTGTTCTGTCACTGCTCTGTCTCTGCCTCTGCTCTGTCTCTGCTCTGTCTCTGCCTCTGTCTCTGTTTCTGCCTCTGTCTCTGTCTCTGTCTCTGTCTCTGCTCTTTCTCTGTCACTGCTCTGTCTGTGTCGCTGCTCTGTCTCTGTCTCTGTCTCTGCTCTGTCTCTGCCTCTGCTCTGTCTCTGCCTCTGTCACTGCTCTGTCTCTGTCTCTGTCACTGCTCTGTCTCTGCCTCTGTCTCTGCCTCTGTCTCTGCCTCTGTCTCTGCCTCTGTCTCTGCTCTGTCTCTGTCTCTGTCACTGCTCTGTCTCTGTCACTGCTCTGTCTCTGTCGCTGCTCTGTCTCTGTCTCTGTCGCTGCTCTGTCTCTGTCTCTGCACTGTAGAGGTCTCTGTCACTGCTCTGTCTCTGTCACTGCTTTTTTTTAATATTTTAGTAAAAAAATATAATACATTTCAGCCAGAGGTTGAATTGCGTCTTTAAAAGGTTATCTACATATAAATGGAAATTTATAAATGTTTAAAATTTACAATTATAAAAACTTATACTGCTCTGTCTCTGTCCCTGTTCTGTCACTGCATTGGCTCTGTCTCTGTCACTACTCTGTCTCTGTCACTTCTCTGTCTCTGTCACTGCTCTGTCTCTGTCACTGCCCTCTCACTGCTCTCTCACTGCTCTGTCTCTGTCACTGCTCTGCCTCTGTCACTGCTCTGTCTCTGTCACTGCTCTGTCTCTGCTACTGCTCTGCCTCTGTCACTGCTCTGCCTCTGTCACTGCTCTGTCTCTGTCACTGCTCTGTCTCTGCCACTGCTCTGTCTCTGTCTCTGTCACTCCTCTGTCTCTGTCACTGCTCTGTCTCTGTCTCTGTCACTGCTCTGTCTCTGTCACTGCTCTGTCTCTGTCACTGCTCTGTCTCTGTCACTGCTCTGTCACTGCTCTGTCTCTGTCTCTGCTACTGCTCTGCCACTGTCACTGCTCTGCCTCTGTCACTGCTCTGTCTATGTCACTGCTCTGTCTCCGTCTCCTACTAAAATTATAGATTTATTTCCAAAAACTTTATCAAGTTCACCAGTTGCCTGTCTACACCTTTTATCAATCCAACCAAGTAACTTTTGTCCTAGCATAGAGTACTCATCTATTATAATATACTTAATATGCTGGAGCTTAACCTGTAGTCTACCAAGAGACTGCCCTTTCAGATCCATGTTGCCTTTCGAACCAACAGGTAAATTCAAGAGCGAATGAATGGTAACACCATTTATATTGAAGGATGCTTTGCCAGTAGTTGCAGTAACAGCACAACATTGTTGCAATAGATTCCTTAGGGCATTAATCAAGTAACTCTTACCCGTTCCAGCAAAACCATTTATTATTAAAAGCAAAGGTGATTGAGGAAAAGGACTATCAATGTGCTCTCTCACTATATCGTATGCAAGTGATTGCATGTTACTGAACGTAGTAATATCTACATCGCAGTTCTGGAGTTCATCAACAAATACTTGTTTTATTGAGGTTATCCAAGAACACATCTCTAGCAGCTGTTGGGAAGAATAAGAATATGTACATGTAGTCATGTGCCAGTTATTTTCCAATGGACTGTCTGTATTGACAAAGTCATTTGAATTGCTCACAAGGGCCAGGTCTGCTAAAATCATCCACTCTTCACGAGGCTGAGTACATGTAGGTTCAAGGAACTGTTCAATTTGCTCCTCTTCAAAGTAACACTCTATGTTTTCCAGCTTTCCATGCCAATCAGGGACATGGTGCTTTGCATAATCTGTTTGCAAGAATACATTCCACTCAGTAATAAAATGGTCATCACTCTCAGGTTTGTTTCCCCATGCATCATCCCGTTTCGCACTCCATGGTTTAAATCTTAGTAACTGGTATTTACAATATAACCCAAAGTTTGGACTTTTGGGACTTGATGAATATGTAGGGAAAACCCTTGGTTTGACTTGTCAACTTGCCATTTACAAGTTTATACTTCATGGCAAACGTGACAAAATTCAAATCTCTTAAGTCACATTTCAGAGAAGACTGATATTTTTCACGTTGAGCATAAACATCCAGCAAACTATCTATTGTTGCTTTTTCGCAAGCTGTGTCAAAATTTAGTTTTCGTGAACCATTGAGGCTTAAGGGTATGACATTAAATGATGAGCTTACACAATTTAATGACAGTAAGTGGTGCATTGTTTCTTGTGCAGAGAAATCTCTTTGCCCAAGTGCTTTCATTACACTCTTTTTTATCAGTGATGCAGCAGTTGTTGTTATTTGGGAATTATGAACAATACTGCTAAATGTATGCTTAAGTAATCCTGAACTTACTTCACTTTTCGCTGCATATTTAGCCAAATATTCCACACATGCATGGTAATCTATTACCACTTGAATATCACAGTTGGCCCGTCAACCCTGTAGTTGAAGTCGCTGGTGATTGTTTACTCTAGTATCATTTCTTTTTGTTACAATTTCAACTTTGTATTTTGTTGTGTTATCCTTTGTGTTAATTTTTTCAAACTGCAATGAAGTTTTTATGCAGTTTTGGAAAGGAAATTTAAATCTACACTTAGGTTCATTGTCATTTTGCTTTTTTCTCAAGCAATAGCTTGTGCTGCACCGAGTGTGCCTTTGAACCATATTTAACAAATCTACATAGTCACTCTCACAGTCTTGTACATCAATTTGATATTTTTGACAAGGATGAGTACAAGGTTTTTGCCACAGGCCAATGTCTGGTGGATTTGGATTACAAGTACACATGTACAACAGCCAATCAACATATTTGCAAATTTTCTCTTGAGCCATCTTTCCATCTCCTACAATTTTGTTGTCAGTATTATTATCACTATTTTGTGCCAAATAACCTTCAAGGGCAATCTCACTCAACTTGCAGAGCCCTGGGTCATTACTTAGTTTTGCGACACCATGGCAATGAATACTGCCTCTTGATTGATACTCAAACCTGTACCATAGGCCTGTACTTGATCCACTCCATACCCTGGCCATACATAGGGCCAGTGATTGAGCCACTCCCTCCCCTTCATTAGACATGGGCAATACCTGTACCATTTATCCTACTGGGCATACGTTGGGTCTGCAATTGAACTACCTATCCCACTGAGCGCACGGTGGTCAGTGCTTGAACCAGCTCTTTCAGCATAGATTGGCCAGAGCTTGAAACACCCTGTTCGCAGTGCTTGCATTGGGTCCGCGATTGAACTACCCTCTCCCCCTGAGCATGCATTGGCCAGTGGTTAAACCACCCACTCTCCGTGGACATGCATTGGACCAGTGACTGAACCACCGCTTCCCCTTGGGCAAAGATTGAACCAGTGCTTGAATCACCCCCTCCCCCTGGCATACGTTGGGCCATTGCTTGAACCATTCTTTTCCCTTGGGCATACATTGGTACAGTGCTTGAACCACTCCTCCCCTCTAGCCATATCTTGGGCCAGTGTTCCACTCCATTCTCTTGGGCATACAGTGGAGCTGTGTTTGAACCACCCCTCCCCCGAACATACATTGGCCGGTGCTTCCAACACCCCTTCCCCTTGGGCATACATTGGGGCAGTGCTTGAACAGCCCCATCCCTCTATTAAAGCACACATTGCAGCAGTGCTTCACTAATCAACTCCTCCAGGGGGCAGACATATTGGGCTAGTGCTTCCCCAACTTACTCCACCAGGTAGCCAGCCAACTGGCTCTTCTTTTTCTGTGGAAATGGGGGGAGGGAGGGAAGGAGGGGAGAGCCAGCAGGGATCCATTGCTATCCAGCGTTCCCGCCTCTTTGCATATATTAAAACATTAGCCAATCAGCGCTCAACAGAAGTTCATTTGTTTGTTTGTGACATTTACTGCAAGTGGCAGCGCGTCCGTCCCCGAAAGAAACGCCAAAACTCTTATTGAAAGGAATATATCAAAGTGCAACGACTGTGTCTATTCGGAAAAGACCCAAAGTTGAATGTTTTTGAAAGCCAAGCGAGCAAAATGATTCGAGCGGAACTTTGTGAAATAAATCAATGCGAAGCAGACTTTGCCATCTTTGTGATTGAAAGAAGTCGGCATACGATAATTAAATTCTGCTCCATTTTCAGAATATAAACATCAACTGTCAGCCAGAATCAACTACAAATCTAAAGTATAGTAAAGCCATATGATATTTGGAGTAGTACTTCATTGACTTTCTAAAATAATAAAAATTAAACGATACAATAAAATTTATCGTGGCGACACTGAGCAGCAAAACAACTACACACGTTAAATGTCAACTGAGCGAATTTCAATTTTATGTCATAAATATTTCTCTATAAATGGCAAATACAAATACAAATACAAATACAACTGAGGGCGATAAAAATATTTATTTTCAGTACATACAAATGGCCATAAGGTTGCCAGAGAATTCGAACAGTTCCGATCGGCATTTCCGCGTGTAAATCAATTACCTTCGCCAATCTCCATCGTTTGAAATAAACATTCAGTTATTCATTACACTTCATCCGTATGTTGCAGTTGGACAGGGCAGCTGTTGATATATCTAGAGAACTGGTATTCTCTCTTTCTCATCGTCTGACTAGTGTTCTGTACAACCGTCTTGCAAAGGGGGCTTGACAGGCCAGATAATTTATTCGGCGTTCCTTGTCTTCCATAGAGCTAGAATGACTGGGAATCCTGTACTTTCCTTGGATAATTTACAGCAACTCTGTCATATCGAAACCATAATCTCTTCTGAGCTCCTTTCTTTAGTTCATATATTTCATTCTACATTCTAGCATTCAATATAAACAGTTGAGTCGGCTCCGACGTGTGACGCGCCATAAATTTATTTTCTGGTTCTTTTCAATCGCAATAGTGTGTTGACATCACAGGCCGTTCGACCAATCACAAAAATCCCGTCCACTGGTGAACGTATGTACGTTAGAGAACAATAGATCCAGGCAGGCTCTTCCTCATCTCCCGCCCCCCCACTTCCCCATTTTTCGCTAGAAGAGCCTGTTGGCAGGCTAACCCTTGGTGCATTCCACAAGAAATGTAGATGTTCAGAATTACTGTTGGCAATTGAAACAACTGTTTTCTGTTTGTTGAGTAAGAGAGAAATCAATTTTTTTTTAGATACCTCAAGTTTTTGGATCAGCATATTATGATATTTATTCCGACATCGCCCCAAAGGCCTGATCATGTACTCGTATTTTTCAATTTTATTTGGTGTTTCCAACTCTTTATAACATTATTTGAACTTAACACATTGACTTTCGTTCAAAATTATACGCAATCAAATATAAGAAGAAAATATTATTTGTGTCCAAAACAAGCTGTTATTATATTTTCGCGCGGTTGCTTTGGCATCCATACATTTGCTACGGAATCTGTTTTGCATATTGTTATCTATTCTTAAGGTGTCTCGATCGAAATTACAGACACGCTGAAGTTTTATAAATGCCTATAACTTTGTGAAATTTTACTCGATTTGAATTAAACGTTCGCAAATAATACCCAATTTATCTAAGAATATGACGAAGTTAACTGATTTAACAATTAATGTGCGATATTGGCGCAATTATTTTAAAATTTCTATAAGCCGGCAGTAGCGCAAATTTGCATTTTACGTGTCAACTACAAAAATATACAAGACCGTCGCCTGAAGAGAGATGCGAACTGACTTATTTAAAAAAAAAAACTGGCACATCCAAGACCGCTAAGTGCAAAAGTGTTGTAAAACATTGAATTTTATGCTCAAGAAGTTCGAAGAAAATTGACTGGTTCATTTTTGTAAAACGGTGAAAAACGTAAATTTTACGACTTAAGGATATTTTGGAGCCCATGACTGAATTTATAAAAGTAGCGAATAGTTCAGTTTTATCAGTACATGATAATCTGTAATCGGCTTGACAGTAACATTAAACACACGTTGGAAAAAACTTTACGCAGAATCCAAAGTTTGTGCGTTATTAGTTCGAAAACACAGCGGTCGTATACATTTTCAAGACAGATCCAAGGTTGCATTTTGACGCTGAAGTTTGAGGTTGAATTTTGTTCCGTCGATTTGGCTAGAACTTCAGTCAGGGTTACAGTTGGATATATGTAAGCTGATTCTAGAAATTTAAAAAAAAAATCCCAACTCACAAATTTGCTTTTTTGTGGAAAAAGTGAAGTCTAGTTAGATGAAAATTTGCGTCATATTCTTAGAAAAGTTTTGTATTATTTGCGAAAGTTTAATTCTTTATAAAACTTCACCAAGCGTATCTGTAATTTCGATCGAGACACCTTAAAAATCTGTCTTACAGAATGTTGCCTAAACATGTACGCCAGTGTCGGTTATGTTTTCACAATTTCATGTCTCTTTCTCCACAATTCTGCTGCTCTAGATACGTTTTCGCGTCCTAATTGGTTTTAATTTATGGTTATTTATTCAATTCTTTAGTTACCTGTGGCTATGTCCTTGTATCCTACTGAATTAGCCGGAGTGAGCACACACGCACGGAGAATATACAGAATTCAATCATGTTGTTATAAACAATAGCCGTCACATCAGGTTAAAATATTCCCTGACTTTTCTTTGAAATTTCACTGACCACAAAATAATTTTCACTGAGCATGCTCAACTATAGCCTGGATTCCAGACGTCTTCCTTTTGTCGCAGCGGGACGATCGACCCCATGCTAGCCCAACTAAGGCGCGAACTTCTAAGGCATTCACTCTAGAAAATCTTGCAAATTGGACTCTCTAAAATGCAATTGACAACCAAAATATAAAATTCTCTGACTTTTGCGAGGAATTTAGAATTTCCGTGACTTGATGCAAAATTCCCTATAAGGCTTTTCCTGACCATGGAAACCTGTTATTAATGCAAACTAATTTTAATTCATGCTTATTTATTCAATTCTTTAGTCTCATGTCTGATTTCTAATAAGTCCAAGCGAGCACGCACAGCGAGCACCCACAGTGAGCACGAAGTGAGCACGCACACTCGCTGAATGCACAGAGCACACTCTGCATATAGTGGAACCCGTTAATATGACCATCGACGGGCTAGAAACTTGGCTGTAATAACGAAGTGCTCGTGAGTGACCGGTCATTAATTAGAGGGGGTATGGGTGTGTGGGGTGTGGTTGTTGTTGCAAATGAATTTTCCGTTGCTCAATTATCAGTGACCCCCTACTTTTCGCTATAATTTCTTACGAAATACCCCTTTTGCCTAAATTGATGTTCCCCCTTTTTTCACCAGTACCCCTCTAATTAATGATCGGTCCCTAAATCAAGACCAACAACAGACAAGTTGTCAGCTTGTTGCATTTTCATGTGCAGTAATGATATCGTAAATCCCAAAGTAGCAACCCTCATTACTTTCGAAGTTTAGTAGCCCTTGGGGGTCGTTACTATCGGGGTCCAAAATATGTTAAGACTAGGACATGACTCACTGCAACTTTTGGTTATATATGTACTGTCTGTACTGTCTATACTATAGATGTATGATCTATATACTGTACAGCTTTGTTTCTATTTCCAGGGAAGGCATTGATATTTTTACTTCTTTATTTATATTTTTGTACCGATTCTCTTTCGGAGCTAAGGTCAAATAATGTTGCTGTTGTTGTATTTTTGTGATAAGGAAGTGCCCAGAAGTGATTTTATCCCTACTTTCGAGGGGATCGTTACTTTCGGAGGGGTCGTTACATTCAGGGGTCGTTACTTTCGGAAATCCATAGTGGTCTCTATGAAATTATGTTACTTTCATCTATCGCTGGTGTCGAAATATAAACAATGAAATTGTCTCGATTCATCAGCCATCTTATTCTAAATTACAGCGATGCGGGGGCTACCGTTGCCAGCGCTAAAGATTTCTGACAGACAACTTTAGACTCAGACAACTTTAGACACATGTCAGGTCAAAACTCGTGTGGATCCTACTCCTTTGTTAATTAATCAGTAAAGTGTCATAAAAGTGTCAAAAATCTGTCGAAAATGTATCAAAAATCTCTAGCACTGGCAACGGTAACACCCACAGCGCTGCAATTAATTATATGCTAAATTTGAATCAAAATTGAAAATAAATGGCACATGGGCAGTGAGTAGTTAACAGTAACAACCAACCTGTTTCTCAACGAACCTTGATTTATTCTGAACTGAGCCCAGATTGAAGTATTTTTGGGTTGCGTGTGATGTTATGGAAAATTGTAGATCGAAACTCTGGATTGTGGACTGGGTTGTGTCGTTTACATGTTTTAGCTTGATTCGTTTCATAAAATTTAGGTCGATAATGTGTTTGATTAAAATTGCAATTAAACAAATAATATGAGGGGGTCAGAAACAGCGTGGTCTAGTCCAGTTTCACTTATTTTTTAAAAAAAAGTGAAGCTTGGTCAGGCCTGACACTGAGCAATCCATCCAAAGCTGATATGGTCCTATATTCCAAGCAACGGCTAAATGGTATATGCATAATTTGTCGTTTAGAACACTGTGCCGCTGAAAGGTTGGCATAAAAAAAGTTCATAAATTAAAACAATATTCGGGTAAATATTTTCGAGGGTTAGACCACTATTAATGGTTCTGGCTCCCACGCATATTCATTGTGGTTGTTTGAATTTTATGGCTGCAAATCTTTAGCGGTTCCCGCTGTCCCGCCTTTTGATCAAGAAAATAAACCAACTTGTGAAAATACAATAATTTAGCTTGATAAATCATTGCAAGTGGGCTTTGCTGAGTTCTGTAGCGATATTATTTCACGAATATAATGATTCAAATTCAATGACACCATTCTTGTTCACGAATATATTCCTGTTCAAGAATATATTCATTCACATTCACGCAAAATATTAATTCAACACACGAAAATATTAATTCAACAAACAAACATGAAAGTGCTTCGGGTGAAGTTCAAACCAATAATTTGCACTTCAAGTGTGTATGCAGATTCCAGTGAAACTGTAAGAACGGAATACTCAAATACAATAAATTTGTTGTTTTAAAATCAAAGATGGCCACCAAACAAATTTTAAGATTTTGTGTCAGCTAGGATTTATTGTACGCAAAATATTCTCTCAGATTTGATATCACAGTTATATTTACACGAGTTATGGATAGAAAAAGAATAAACTAGCGAAAATAAAATCTTGTAAGAAAACCCGTCCATCTGGGGTGATCGGGAGTCGAACCGAACAGTGACGCCATCAATGTTGCGCAGCTTCCGGATCGATTCACGAACCTCCTCTCCCCCCAACCCACCCATCATGGAACCGGTATTTTTCCAAATTTTCATTTTCGCTGGATTATTGTTTTCCTCCCCTAATTGGCGAACATGCAATTGCTGAGTTCAAATATGAAAGAAGTTTTTTGCTTGGTGGCCATCTTTGATTTTTTGAACTTAACTACAAATTTATTGTATCAACATTTTGAGAACTTGACTTCAAATATTATGTTCTTAGTGTTTCGCTGGTTATAAAAGTCATAAAACTCCTAAGAGTGCCTAAAAATGTAACTACCTAATCAGATAATTCATCAGTAATCAGCTAATCTGCATATACGTAGTTCGCTAGCCAGGGTACCAGACGCCTTCCTTCTGTCGCGGCGTGGCTCGGGCTAGAATGTTTACAGCGAGAAATGAACCTAAATATTGAATACTGAACTACATTCTGGCCCCAGAAGACAACGTTTCACCTGGTTTGACAACTATTAAGACTGTATGGAAAAGTAATCATGCACTGAAATGTCGTGTGGAGTCAAACAAATAAATCTTTTTTTAAATTAAACTATAGGCTATACGACAACTCGTAAGCAAACAAAGCACACCTGGATGATGTAATGTTTAGTGTTTGTGGTTTCGCTGTTGAGAGTTGCTTTCATTCAACTACTCAACGAAAGACAGTGGTTATAGAATCTTGATCGCTTCTTGTCACTATTCTCTCTAGCTGTATTCAGTTCACACCTTCAAATCGGAATTAACTTATCAAATATATAGTTGTTATTGTTCTTGCGAAAAGAAACCAGACTTGTTTACATTTCCTCATTTAAATTTGTCAGTGTATACGAGAATTTATTCAGTGGAGAGATCAAGGCTTGGGATTACGAGTAAACTATATGAAGAACCATGAATGTGGATAAATTTTGTGGATCGGCTCCTGAGTACCAGGTTTTGCAGCATCTGTTACTGCTTGTGAACTCAGTTTCAGCGATTGTGGCAGTAGTTGGAAATTCGCTTGTCCTGGTTACTGTATGGAGAACGCCTCGTCTGCACTCGCCGTCGAATGTTCTCCTGGCGGGACTGGCTCTATCAGACCTTGGAGTTGGTTTGGTTTGTCAGCCTGCTTGGACAATCCAAGAAATTGCAAATATGGTAACCGATTGTTCTGTACATGACGTTTCTTTCAAAGTAATGGTTTGTTCCACATATTTGTTCGTCGGAACATCACTACTAACTTTGACCGCCATTAGCGTTGATCGTTACCTTGCCTTGAGACTTCATCTCCGCTACCAAGGACTCGTTACAGTTAAAAGAGTTTTGTTGATTCTCTTGAGCATCTGGATGGTGGCCCTGGCTATTATGACCTGGATAACATTTCACGCTATTTCATCATTTCCATTCACCCAGTTAGTGATTCCAATTTGTGTTTTACTTACGCTTTGGTGCTATTTGAAAATCTTTAAAGTTATTCGTCGACATCAAGCTCAGATACAAGCTCAGGTCGTTATGACCCACAACGCAGGACAAACATTGCCGAATATCGCCCGATACAAGAAATCCGTGTTTAACATGTTGTATATTGTTGGGTGTTTCATGATCACGTATGTTCCCTGGGTCAGTGCTGTTGTGGTCTACTATGCAGTGACAAAACTAAGCATTACTTCCTTGGACGTTGTTCGAATATTACGGTTTCTAAACTCGTGTGTTAATCCTCTCCTGTACTGCTGGCGAATGGGAGAAATTCGTCAGGCTGTCAAGGAAACAGTAGTTGGGATTTATACAC
>JAOCZQ020437779.1:0-11065 GCA_025434785.2 Epizoanthus fatuus | reverse complement strand
GCGCTGCGCTTGTTCGGTTGCGCTCGTTCGCACAAAATCGGCCAGGTTGTCGAGCTTTGCGTTTTGCTGCTGGATCAAGTCAAAGAGGATCTGCTGGTTTTGCCGGCGCTCCACGATTTGTTCGGATTTTATGTGTCCTTCCATGGGCGCTCCTTAGGCGGTAATGGATGCGGCGGTTTTGAAAAGATCGTCAATCTCGGCTTCGGACAATCCAAGCTGCTGGCCGATTGAGATCACCGTTGGGGAGTCGCGCTGATAAACGTTGGCGTGTTCCCATGCGATGCGGGATAGCGGGTGGGCCTGGGCAATTGCGGCCTCTGCGTCGTCGAGAAGCCCGGCAAGATGGAGGGCTGCTCTGGCCTGGAAGCGGGTTACCGACAGGGGGATTGGCTCTGAGAGCTCGGGCGGGGGGCTTATCGCCATGGCCTCCGGGACGCCGCCGGAAGCCAGCCACGCGAGGTAATCGGGCCAGGCCGGATCACCGCGCTTGATCTGTACGCCGTCGGCAAGGCGGGTGACGCCGGCGGGGGCGAGGGCGTACATGATCACGTGCCCACGATGACGTGATAGAGACGGCCAGGGACCGTATTGCTAACGTCTATCGTCTCAATCAGGAGTGACGTTTTGAAGGGTAGTGGAGTGTCCGCAGAGAGAACATTTCCGTCGGACAATGCCCCCCATATTGCGTAATGCTTGGCCTCATCCATCGATGTCGCGCTGATCGCAACGACGCCATCAACAGTCACCCGGATGCCGTTTATCCCTTTGAATGCGAGCATCCGCAACGAGCCCGCGCCAGATCGGGAATACGCAACGGAAAAACTACCGGACGTCGGCGCTATCGTTTCCGATCCGGCGTAGGTCACCCCAGACGGCAGGATCCACGGCGCCGGGAGGGCGGTAGGCGGTGTCTCGACGTGCATGGCGCTGAGCTTTGCGGCAATGGCGTCAGTCCACACCAGATTGCTGAGGGCGGTTCCCGCAGGTGCGCGTGATGTTACGGCGGCGTCGAGCCGGTCGAGGTTGTTTGCGCGGGTTTCCGTGAGCCGGCCCAGCAGGGCCGATACGCGGCCCGGGAGGCCCATGAGGGTTTCGATCATCGTGTCAGCTCCAGGTGGTGCCGGTGACGTTGCCGGCGGTGTCGTAGTCGATGCTGCGGGTGCCGATGGCATCCCATGCGCTGCCGGAATCGGCGGAGTAGCTGTAGGCGGCGGCGGTGACATTGCCTGCTGCGCCGCCGGTGCTGCCCCATGTAAGGGCGACGCGCAGGCGCTCCGTGCCGTTGCTGTACGTGATCACGGCAGGCTGGCTGGCCGTTCCGCCTGATGGCGCCATGGCCCATCCAGGGGTGACGCCGGCAATCACCATGTCACGCAATGCCTGGAGGTTTTGCCGGGTGGCGGTGCCAAACTGGGCGCCGTTCTGAGTGACAGCATCGGGCGCTGCTGGGTTGTAGTGCGTGTACGCCATTTTTAGACCCCTTTCCACTCCCAGCCCACGGGGCGGGATATTTGATTGCCGGACATGTCAAACGTGTAGATGTCAAACGTGGTGACAGGCCCGGTGATGATGTTATCCACCGTGGCAACCGCTGGCGTGTTTCCGAGAATGCTCACTTTTGGCAAGCCCTTGGACGCGGCGTAGCTGCCCGCCAGGGTGACGCGGGTGTAGGCGCTGGCGCTGGTGGTGGCCGTGCCCTCCTCCACCCGCGGAACGGCATCGATGCGCACAATGGCGCCGGGCAGGGTTACGACCATCGCGCCGCCCGTGTTGCTGGCGCGGAGCCGGGCAAACCTTGCCGATCCCTTTGCAGACAGGCCGGAATGCGCCGTCCAGGTAACGGCATCGTCCGATAGTTCGAGCGCTGCGGAGGTGGTGCCGGAAAGCGTCGTAACCGGTAGTTCGGCGGTCCAGTTGCCGGTGAGTTGCAGCCCGAAATCGTGGGTCTCCGATAGCCATTCCGACGGCCCGGCGGCGTAGCTGGCCAGGGGGTTGGTGTAGTCGCCGAGTGGATCCGGGAACCGGTCGGCCACGGCTTGCGCGTCATCCGTCACCCACCTGCGCCGTGTATCGCCCGGCGGAAATGGCGCGTCGATCATCCCGGTGACACTGGGCGACAGGTAGGCGTGCGAATCGACCAGGAACGATCCCGCATCGGATGTGATCGTGATCGTCCGGCGGGCGGGTTCCGGGCTGTACTGGCCAACGGAGTCCAGCGCGCAGACGAGGAAATCCCATGTTCCGGCGGGGATGTCGCTGGCCACCAAGCGCAGGGCATCGACGCGATCGAGCAGCAGGGCATCAGCCCAGGCCACGCCCACGGCACCCCAGCGCAGCTCATAGCGCCAGATGTCGATGTCGATGGCAGGATCCCAGCGGAGGCGGACCTGGCCGCCGACCTCAAACCCCGTGAGGGCCGGCACGTTGCCGGGGAGCAGGTACTTTCCCTGGGGCGTGATGACCGCCGATGCAGCCGGCGACTCACTGCCAATGCTGCTGAGAAGGCGCACGTCAATCTGATGGTGGACGCGCTCCTGCACGGACTGGGACGGCCAGACGGTGACACCACGGCCCACGGTGCCGGTCTGTACCACCACACCCCCCACGCGCACGTCGATGCGGTAGCCGACGCCCCAGGGGTAATCGGGCTCGCTCCACGACACGCGGAGCCGGCTGGAGTAGGTGCCGTCCTGCAGCTGATAGACCTCCTCCACCACCGTCACCCCGATCGGAGCCAGCGGGTTTGCTGGGCTGGGCAGAGCAGTGTCCGGGCTTGATGGGGTGGAGACAACGGCGTCGGAGTACGCGGCGGGGTCGTATTCGGCCAGGGCCAGGGTGTAGCGGCCTGGGGCAGTCGTGTCGATCTGGACGATGCGCATGCGCTTGTCCGAGAGGCCGACCGGGTGCGTGACGCTCACCACGTCGCCGGGCTCGAGGTGGCCGGCGGCGTCGAACACCTCGAGCGAACACGACAGATCCGACAGGGACAGCTTGTTGAGCCGCTCGACTGCTTCCCGATAAGCCTGGGACGCGGACTGGATGCCGGGAAGGCTGACGGAGGACTCACGCCACTCGACAGTACCGGATTGCACCCCAGGCGCGTAGGCAGCGGCCGTGCGGTCGCGCCATGGGATAGCGCTGGTGTCCGTCCAGGTGACGCGCATGACCGTCGGAGCATCGGCCCGGCGGCGCTTTTTGAGCGGGGAGAGGCTAGCGATGTTTCCGGCGACGTGATCGAACGTGGCCACGGGTGCGGCAGGCCGATCGGGGATGAGGTGCCAGCCGTCGTCATGCTGGACGACGAAGCAGCCGGCATAGGTGCGCAGCACATCCACCCAGGCGTCGCAGAACTGCGGCGCATCGAGAGTGAGCCCAATGGCTCGGCGTGGCTCGGCGCCGACGATGGCATCGCAGGCATTGGCTGCGGCGGAGACGCTGGACCACGCCACGGTGCGGTTGCAGCCATACTCCGCTGAGACCATGAAATCTGCGAGCACGAGGGCTGGGTTGGCAGACCAGGCCGTGAGCCCGGAGCGCGGATCGTAGAGCT
This sequence comes from Epizoanthus fatuus, assembly GCA_025434785.2. NCBI lineage: Eukaryota > Metazoa > Cnidaria > Anthozoa > Zoantharia > Epizoanthidae > Epizoanthus > Epizoanthus fatuus. Next base: position 7,515 of record JAOCZQ020437779.1, on the reverse strand, counting down.
TGCGGCCACGAATCAGCGCTGAGAACCCGACATCAAACCGAGCCGTTCCGACCTTGAACACGCTGTAGGCTACGCCAGGGAGGGTATCCCAGTAATCGATGCCCTTGGCCGCGAAGGCGTCACGCAACCACGGATCTACCCCCTGCCCGGGGGCACCTAGGTAGTGAGTCTGATTGACGCGCCAGTTGTCCACCGCCTCGTCGTTGAGATAGACAGCCTCAATGGCATCGATGGGGCCATGCCCCCAAATGCACAGGACGAGCATGTCGCCAGAGATGGGGACAATGTTGGCAATTAGCCCGCCGCGGCGGTCACGCCCGTAGATGATGGGCAGCCGTGCACCATCTGCAGACAGGGCGAGCTGACGATCTGCCGCCGGGGTGGCAGCGTCATTGAGGGTTGATCGGGAGACAACGGACCAATCTTGCTTCGGCAGGTATTTCACGCTTCCTCCAGGAGGACTTCGACTTCCACGGACCTCGACGCGTTAATCCATCTGATCTCATTGATTGGCCCAACGAGGTGCACGGTGCAGGGATCGCCATAAACAGGGGGCCAGCGAAAATCCAGTGCGATGCCAAAGTTTGCGTCGGCGAACACCTTGAAATCCGAATACTCCTGGCGCGTCAAGATGTGCCTGAGCTTCCATGTGCGCTTTTCTGCGCTCAGTTGCCTGCCGTGATAGGCGCCATTGCTGGCCCGCTCGCCGACAATCACTTTTTGCTTTTCGCAGGTACTCGAATCGACTGCGCGATGCTGCGGATAGGTGGGCACGGCTTACCTTTCGATGACATAAACCTGCCCGCCCACCGGCACGCGAGAGCCGGCAGGCAGCAGGACGGTAAGCCCAGTCTCGGGGCCGATGATGCGGCGCGGCGCGAACTGGGCGCGGGTGGTACTGGGCGCCAGGGTGAGCGTAGCGTGCTGGTCGGACACTTCGGCGGCGTCGATGGCGCCATCAAACACGAGGCGCAGGTCGTCGTCACCGATGGCGCCAGCATCGCCGGCCCAGACCTTGACGGGCGTGTCTCGCACGTCGCCAAGCACGAGCGCGCCCCAGTCCAGGCGGGCGTTACCAAGCCGGATCTGGCCGCTCTGCCCTGCCCCGCCGTTGGCGGAGAGGCCGGAGACCTCCACGCTTGATCCGGCCGACCAGCTGACCCCACGCCAGACGATGGCCTGGCCGGTGGTAAGCCTGGACGGCGAGGCGCCAGCCCCGATCTGGATGAGGTAGATGGGCCGGGTGACGGCCTGGCCTGCAGCCGATGCGGCCGCAGGCGTTTGCGTGGCTGCCATGTCAGTACCCCACTTCTGCGACTGCGGACAGCCCCTGGTCTGCCGACACGCTTACACCGATATTGATTTTCGGCGGGATGGCCTCGCCAGCACTGCGGATAATCTGCGCGGACTGCTCGGCCGCAGCAATGGCTGCCGCTTTGAATGCGTCCGCCATGGATTGCCGGTCTTTTTCGGCCTGATTGCGTGACTCGTTTAGCCTGCTCGTCACCAGATCGCTGGCTGCTTGATAGCGGGCTATAAACTCCGCTGCGCTTGCTTTTTGCTGCTCTTCGGTGAGTAGCGAATAGGACTGATCAATTGTTGCTCGCAGTTTGCTTGCGTAGCTTTCGAGCATCTGCGGATCGGACACGCTCATGAGCATGTCTCTGTATCGCGCCGCCTCGTTGTCCAGGTAGTTGTATTTGCCCTCGTTGTCGAGAACAGACATTTGGACGTTACGAATCGACCCCTCAAATCCGGATGCAAGCTGCTCGTAGGTTGATTTGATTTTTTCGGCAGCGGCTGCGGCCTCTTTCTGAGCGTTGGTTTCGTCTTGTATCGCCCATACCCTTTCCTGCAAAGCGCGGTTGCTGGAGTCAAGGGCGGCAAGCTCTCGAGAACGAATCCCCTGCGTGTCACCCACAAGGTTCATTATTTGGCGCTCAAGGGTATCGCGCTGATTTGCTGCCGCTGCTGCCGCAGATGCAGCCGCAGCGGTTGCGTCCTTTTCCTCCTGGAGGGCATAGATGCGTTCTTGCAGAGCCCGGTTTGCCGGATCGATGGCGGCCAGCTCCCTGGCCCGGATGGCTGCCGTGTTGCCGGTAAGGGTGTCGATTTGCGCCTGAAGATCCGCCCTTTGCCCTGCAATCGCGGCTTGCGCTTCTGATGCGGCGTCGGCCACGGCTGCAAATGGGTCTGACAGCTCCAGCAGCTGAACATAAAGGCGCTGGCCGGATTCCGTCGTGATGTCGATAGATTCGACAAGCGCACGAAAAGCCGCCTTGCTGTCGGGCAGCGCTACCCCTAGAACAGAGAACTGCTGCGTAATGTCTGCGATGCTTCTGGCGGACTTTTCGCTTTCTGAAAAGTAGGCGTCGAAGTAATTGCCAAGCCCGTCTTTGAGCGCATCGAGCCCCCCGGCTGTGCGAATAAGCCCGCCGCTCAGGTCGGACGATGCCGAGCCGACAGCCCGCAGCATGCGCTGAACATCCAGCAGTTCGCTATAAACGGACGACAACTCATCAGCCGACCCAGTATAGCCGCTGATGATTTTTGATATAGCGGACTGGCCCTCGGCCATGGTGATGGAGGCCCGCAGCAATTCGGCAGCGGCATCGCCCTGGGTGGTGGCCACATCTCCAAGGCCGGCCATGGTGATGCCCAGCTGATCGGTGTAGTAGCGGGCCTGGTCGGCGCCGGAGGCAACGCGGATGAGGGTTTCGTAGTAGCCCTCACCGACCTTCTGCCAATCCTCCAGGCCGGGCAGCACGCTGCCGGACACCTTGTCGAACACAGCGGAGAAGTAGTTGCCCAGCGCCTCCTGAACCTGCTCGCCATTCATGCCCTTGAGCGACAGGCGCTGCATGTCGAGCTGGAAGGCCTGGATCTCATCGCTGATCTGCGACGTGGAGATGCCCAGCGCATTGGCCGCGGCGACAAGCGATGTATCGAGTGACGCGAAGATCATCCCGAACTGGCGCTTGATCTCGTCATCGAGCTCCTGATTGACCACCTTGGTGGACGAGGACTTGCTCAATCCAAACCAGCTTTTCTTGGTGGTTTCCAGGGTTCCGTACTGGCTCATGCCGAGGCCGGCGATGTAGTCGGCAATGGAGCCCTGATCAAACTGCACACCGGAGTCGATCAGCTTGACCTTGGTGGAGCCAAACGCGCTGAAAAGCCCCTTTGCCAGATCGCCGACGATGGGAAGCCGGCCCAAGCGGTCTTCGGTGAATCGGTCGAGGAACCCAAGCGCGCCCATGGATTCTCCATACGTCTGGGTCGTTATTCCCGTTTGGATCCCGGTCAGGTTGCCCGTGGTAAGGCCGTAGGTGCGCACGACGATGGATGCCAGCCCGCTCATGCTCGACTCGATGTTGCGCAGGCTGGCCGCCATTTGCGCGGAGTAGCGCATGGTGAGTTGATCGATGTCCCCCAGGCGCTCGATGGAGTTGGCGATGGAATTGGACTTTGCGGCAGCATCGCCCAGCACGGTGCCGGTGCCCTGGCGGGCCTGCATTTCGGCAGCGCTGGCCGGGTTGGGCCCACTACCGCCACCCGCGCCAGACACGGCAAAGCCGAGGGCGGCCATTGCCGCAGCCATGGCGGCCATGCGGACCCAAGCGCTGTAGGGGTCGCCCTTGGCAGCCTGGTTGGTAACGGCGACAACGGCATTGGCCTGGCCGGCCACCTGGGCGGCAATAACCTCTTGCCCTGCCGCTGCGATGGAGGATTGCGCCGCGATCTGGTCGCCGGCCACCTTGGCAGAGGTTACGCCGGTGATGAGGGCAATCTCTTTGGCTGCGTTGCTGACGGCAGTGGCGAGTTGGAAGGCGCGGAACACCTGCTCTGCGGCCTGCAGGGCCTTGTAACCCTTGCTGCGCTCGCTGACAAAGCCCTTGGCCGCGCTGAGGATGTCGGCGTATCCGCCGAGGGTAGCGGTGGCCATGCGTTTGTTGAGATCAATCTCGGCCTGCACAGCCTTGGCGTACTGGTCGGCGCTGCCCAGCTTGGCCTTGCCGATCAACTCCACTTGCTTGCCGTAGTTGGCATTGAGCTGGATGAGCGTTTGGAACTTGTCGATAACGCCGGCCAGCGGGTCGCCCAGGCCGGAGAAGGCGGATTTCAGGCTGGATGTGTCGATCTTCAGGTCAAACTTGTCGCCAAGCGGGCCAAGTGCGCTGAGTGCCCGGGCGGCTTCGGCGTTGGTGTCGAGCTTGGTTTGAGCGTCGCGGATGCGCTTGCGGGCTTCCACCTCGCGCTCAAGGCGGGCGATGGTCTCTTCGCCATCAAGGTTGGCGCGAGCCTGGGCGAGGCTTTCCTCGGCGCGGGCCAGGGCGAGCGCTTCGATCTGGCCCTTGGTGAGGCCGTATAGGCGGTATTGGTCCTCAAGAGAGGCGGCGGCGTTGTCGAGGCCGATGAGTTCTTTCTCGCGGGCGGCGGTGGCATCCTGGATGTTCTTCAGGTAGTCCTGCAGCACGGCGCCGCTGTCGCCCATGAGCTTTTTGGAAAACTCTTGCTGGGTAGTGAGCTGCTCGACGGACTGGCGGTAGCGGTCAAGGTCGAGCTTGCCGGAGCCGTAGGCCTTGAAGAGCTTTTGCAGGTCGGAATAGTAGCCCGCATCAATGCCGGTGCTCTTGCCGCCGATGCGGTCGAGGATGCGTTGGAGCTCTTCGGCGTCTTTGGATTCCTGGGACTTGGCGGGCTTGCGGCCCTTGGGGTCGGCGAGCTTTTCGCGGATGTCGGCGACGCGCTTTTCGATTTCGATCTGAGACAGGCCGGCAGCGGCGCCTTCGTTGCGGGCGCGGGTGATGGCGCGCTCGCGCTCTTCGGCCCGGGACAGGTACTTGTCGCCCTCTTTGAGCCATGCAATGCGGGCTTGCTCTTGGCGGGTGGCTTGGGCGTCGCTGTCTGCCTTTTTCTTTGCGGCAGCCACACGGGCTTCAAGCAGCTTGAGCTCTGCCGATTCTTCGTCAGACATGCCTGCGAAGATGCCGCGACCGGGCGCCATTTTCTGCCGAAGCTCTGCAATCCGGTCGGTGTCGGACTGGGTGCGGCCAACCCCAAGCATGGTGTCCCACCCGTGCTTCGCGGTTTCGATGATGCCTTTCCAGGCGGCTTCGATGTAGCCAAGGCTTGCCACCACCTCATCAGACCGCCCAATCATCGCGTCGGCGTAGGCCTTCTGGGCCATGGCGCCGGCTTCTAGGGTCTTGCCCTGCTCTTCCAGCGCCTTGATCTGGGTGTAGATCGAGGCGGTGAGGTAGTTGTACTTTTCGTTGAGCTTTTCGGAGGCCTTGACGGGCTCGCGGCCCAGCTCGGCAAAGCTCTCGATGGTGTCGGCGACTTCCAGCCCCACCGCCTTGTTGAGCTTGATGGCAGCGGCCGAGACAAGCTCGATATTGCCGGCAGCGATCTTTCCGCTGTTGGCCGCTGCGGCGATGGCCTCATTGGCGGCGCCTTGGGTCGCACCGGTGCCGGCAGAGACGGCGCGGGCCATGTCTTGGAGTTGGCCCACGGACGCGCCGGCGGCATTACCCGTCATGATGATGGCGCGGGCCAGGGCGTCGGCCTCTTTGCTGCCTTGGTAGTAGGCCACGCCAAGCGCACCGGCAGCGGCCGCGGCAAGGGTAAAGGGGTTGATCAGGCCGACGACGTAGCCACCCAGCGCCCGGGCGGCATTGCCTGCACCGCCGAACATATCTTTGAGCTGGCCGCCTTGCTGGAGGAAGACGGTGAGGGGCTGCTGACCACTGGCAATTGACGTAACAATGTCGGTGAACTGGGCCGGAACACCGCGAAGCGCCGCCTGCATTTGCGCAGCAGAAACTCCCGCATCGCTTTGCTTTGCCCTGACACTATCCAGCGCATTGAGATAGGGTTGGAGGCTTTCAACGCTTACCCCGCGCTGGCTGGCCAGCGTTTCAAAGTACTTTCTGCTTGATGCTCCTCCCCCCTCAAATGCAGCGGTGGAACGCTGAATGCTGGCGATCATTGACCGGGTTGCGCGATCTACCTTTTGAGCGGATTGCTCGCCCCCGTCGCCGATCTTTCCGACCGCATCGCCCGCGTCTTGCCCGGACTTGCGCACGGAGTTGGCCATGTCGGCACCGGCAGCCTTGACTTCTGCGAGCCCGTCTTTTGCCTTGGTGGCATCGACTTCGGCAGTGATCTTGATTTTGCGATCTTGCGTCATTTTTTGCGGTGCTCGTTCATGGTTTTGAGGGCTTCAACTTCCATGCTGGTGATGTCGTCCAGCATGGCGAGCCAGTCGTCAGGCGAGAGGCTCATGCGGTCCAGCAGGGGATAGACCGAGGCGTAGATGAGCCGCACAGGCCCCGCCATGCCTACATCCCACTGGGTGCGCACGCGGAGGAAGAGCTGCACCGCCGGCCAGTTTTCGGGCCAGACTTCGACGGCTTCGTCGTCAAAGTCTTCGGGGAGGTAGCCGGCGGCTGCGAGCTCTTCGGCGCTAGGCGCGGGGGTGTAGATGGCCCGGGCGGCGGCGATCAGTTTCCCAGGCGGCCTTCGCAGCAGGCGGCGCGGTAGTCTTCCATGATGGCCATGACGGCGCCGGGGAGCTCATCGGCCAGGCGCTCCAGGTTGGCCACGTTGAGCTCTTCGTCCAGATCCCAGCCGTCCATGGCGTTGATGAGGTAGCCGGCATTGCTGGCGATGAGGGACTGCTGCAGCTTGGTGTTGACGGCGGGGTCGGTGTAGTCGGGCCGGCCGACCGGGGACTTGGCCATCAGCGCATCCACGAACTCGCCGAACTGGGTGCGGGTGCGGTAGCGGTAGGTGCAGGCGATGCGGCCTTCACCGCCTTCGGGCAGGGCGAACGTGACGGTACGAACGAAGTTTTTGGGGCGTGCGCCGAGCTTGATGTTGGATGCCATGGTGAGTGCGTTTCCTGTTTATGAGGAGGTGCGGAGCCCGCCGAGTGGCGGGCGGTGGGCTGGCTTAGGAGGCGTAGCGGGTGAGGCGGCCGTTGCCGTTGATGGACACGGCGCAGACATACACACCGCCGCTGTCCTTGGGGTTCTCGTTGAGGGCGACGCGGCACGGGGTGTAGATCTTGGAGCCGGACTTGAGCACCTTGCGAAGGCAGGTATCGGTCTGCACTTGGGTCAGTGAGCGCAGCAGCAGGTAGCCGGCATCGGCGAGGTTGTCGGCATCAACGTTGAAGCTCTCGGTCATGGCGGTAAAGCCGTCGTTGAGGGACTCTTCATTGTCAAGGTCGGTCCATTTGACGGTGACGGTCTTGGGCTCGCCGCCGCTGTTCTGCTGGTCCTTGTAGCGGGAGATGGATTGCCAGGTGAGCACCTTGCGGGCAGTGCCAGCGCCGCCACCGACGGGGAAAAGGTCGGTGTTGGAGGTGTCGATTGCCTCGGCAACGAAGGTATCCGCGGTGACGGACTTGACCTTGACGAAGCTGCGATTGAGCAGGCCCCAGCCGGAGTAGATCTGCACGATGTCGCCGTTGGAGAAGCCGTGAGCGGTGGAAGAAACGACGGCTTC
>JAOCZQ020436723.1:0-11108 GCA_025434785.2 Epizoanthus fatuus | reverse complement strand
CTATGTGATAGGGTTAAACAGAAAGAGTAAGAAAGAAAAGAGTTACACCCGCTCATGGATATTAGCAACTTTACGTCGCGTACGATTTGTGAGCGCCATTAGAGAGTTCTTAAAAGCATCGCGTATACCGCGAACGGGAAACGTCAGGTAGTCGTCTACCGTTTGCCGTAGGAACTCCATCGGTTTGAGTTTCACGTAAACGCGGTGCTGTTAAACGTGAAAACAAACCTCCTCGCGTAGAAAATGGCAGACGCCGAACGGCAAACGCGCGAAAAATTCAGATCATTGTGACCACCCCTGCCGTTCGAGGGAAAAATTTACACGATGCTTACTAAATAATTACTAGATTTACCACACCTCACATCCTCCAGCGACTGCGCCTAGGGGCCTGTTCATAGCGAGGTCTCGTCTCACGCCTGCTTGTCGTATTAAAATGTCAGTGCGTTCATATGAGAAAGCGGGCTGGCCCGCTGGCCGGGATAAATCCCAGCAAGTGGAATGAACATTTTCCCATATGAATAGATGGAAGTGTTCACTCAACCGTTACGTTTCCATTATCTGTTTATTAAATTGCGTGCCTGAATGATCACGTTAGCCGGGATGAACGTTTCCCATATGAACACACGGAAATTTTCATCTTGCCAAGCGGCCAGCCTGCTTACCAGGCCAGCCCATCTCCACATGAATAGGCCCTTAGAAAGGAAATTTGGACTATCAAAAATAAAAAAATTAATATGTTTATGATAAGTTCGTAAAAGTACTTAGCATTTACTATCACTGCTGTGTTCCAACCTTATGTTAATAAATATACTATTACTAGTTACCAATGGCAAGTGAAATTCTAACAAGTGTCAGAATAATCTGCAGACGACTGCAGACTGTTTGTCACAATGCATTAATGACCCATTTGCACCCAAGATGCTTTGCGAGTATAATTGAATTTCCTGGGGCCCAATAAATTCAGGATGGAAAATTATGTTTTGTCACATTGACTTCTAAGTGTTTCAAAATATGTTGTAATGTTATTCTGTTTTCTTACTCCAATAAATAAATAAATAAACCTCATGTGGGCTGTGACAATAAAGATGCACTGCAATATTGATAAGATGTAAACAATAACAAACACTCGCAAAGCATCTTGGTTGCAAATGGGCCTTTCTGCAAGATTATTGACTAATATCGTTCACAGTACTCTTACAGAACTTTATTGCTTTTATCAGAAATTTATTGAACAACTCTATAAATAATGTTCAATGTGATTGTCACTACTTTTATTACAGACTTTTCCCAATGTAAACTTGTGTGTAAAGTCCCAGCAAACTGTTGTGCTGCACACTTTGAACTTTCTATGAAAATATGAACATTGCCCAGCAAATCGACCAGAATCTTGCTGCAGACATTTTGTCTGTGATCTACATCAAGTATCTCAAGCAGGTAGCATTCATTTGTTCATGATTATTCTTATTAGACTTGTTCTAGTTGTACTATACTGCATACATTTCTACAACCACATAAAACTGTAAGTGCTTTAGAAATGGTCTGCAAAATATAACTGAGTTGACTGTTCATGGGGCAGCACAACATAGGAATGAACTGATTACAAATAAATCATTGAGTATGGTGCAGTCCTTCTGCTCATGAAAATAATGCTTTAGAATTTGATGGGTTCTAATACACCTATTTAAATAATATATTTTATTTCATATTTACAAACATAGTTTGATATTGAAACTGATTAAACTAGTCTCATCATACCAAAAATGCAAATAGATGAGAGCTCCTACATTTACTAAATTGTAGCTATTTACCAATGGAATTCTTGTGCAACTGCACAGTAGGTGTACATATTATACATAAGGCAGTCAATTATCAAAACTGCATGAATGTTGTGGTCACACATGCCCATCGTCTTGGGTACTCATTTCCTCGCAAGACTGCTTAGCAAACCGTGAAAGTCTAGCATTGACAAGTTCTTCTGTGTTTGGCACTTCCTTCATCGCAATTGAGGGTGCCAATTTCTTGGGATGGTCGGCAGCAACTTCAACCCGTCTTTTCACAGACCTACAATCTTCCATCCGCCTCTTCATTGTCATTGCTGCAATAACTGGCCAGTACACAAACTTCTTGTCCTCCTTCACCTCGTCAACTCGCCAATTCTTTGAACGTTTGCTGTATGTTTTCTTGTATCGTGGCTGACCATCTGGCTTTGTTAGAACATTTCGAAAGAGGTGGAAGTTATGATCTAATGCAGCCAGCAAGATTCTTGCAATGAAAATCTCATATCTGCAACATTATGACAAAATATAAATTAATAACAGACACTGAAAAACATGACATTCAGAGTAATATTCAGTGTAATATTTAAACAGCCTGCTGTGTATGCTTTACAAAAAAAATCACAAGTACAACTGTACATGATGATGTCAAAAATGATTACATGAAAACTATTACATGTATATGGATTCATTCTAAGGTTTTGACATGTCAAATAGCAACTTAAGAAACTTCTCTGTATGGCATTGTATCACTATCAAATGAAATTCTTGCATATTTTATTTATAAATAGTTCTTATCTAGTTGTTGGCTGTGCTTGCTCACACATTGACCATATAGCGGCTGCCAGAGGAACCTTGTACATGATTTTGGTTCGACATCGTGATCTATGTCATTCGCAATTCAGTTCAACCAGCTGCAAGAATTTGACAATAAGCCCAACTCACTACTCACTAACTTTACAATGTTTTGTCAGAGCCTTAAATTATAGTACATCCTGCAATAAAACTCACCCAAATGCAATTCTCTTTGGGGCATATTTCAGAAGCATGGAGTTGAAGTTCTCAAGACTGCTGGTGTGCCTGGGGGAAAACACAAATTAAAGTATAAATTATCACTTCTTGACACATACCCTTCAGCTCTATGACCTGTTAACACTTTTATTCAATTTGTTGATGAGAATCAAGTACCACAGTTCTCTTGATATGACAATTTGTAGGTGTATAACAAAGGATCTTGCAGTCTGCCATACGTTTACAACTACTGTAAAGTCTAGAAGTAGCTACCACTAGGTCATCATCATAGCCTTTTTATCTATTTTAAATTCTTAAATTCAACAACTTCCATGGCCCACTCTGACAGCCAAAAGGAATTTCAAGGCCTGCCCAAACAGGCTAAAACATTTTATGGCTGGATACTTTCAAACAATTTTTTTCAGTGACCTATAGGATTCAAGATGTCATTGTTTACATTTTGCTTCATTAGCATAAATCCAAACTTCAAACAAACAAAGTCCATAGATTGAAAGAGTATGTCCAAAAGTGAAATCCCAAAAAGTAGCAACTGCCACGCCCCATTCCCCTCCCCTAAATTCTAAAGTAATGAGGGTCGGAACTTTATTGGTCATTATTATTATTAGACTGGGTACTTTGAAACCATTATTTTTTTTGAAGTGATCTGTTTTCAAAAACTTTTGATTTTCAGAATTGTTTTAAAATAGTGAACTATTTTATGGATATGATAATAAGATTATTTTTTTACGACCGATTGTTTTTCAAACTAATAAATCCCAAAGCCTGTACAAATTATGACGACAGTTTTCATGACCTGGGCCTGGAGTCAATTTTACCCTTCCCATCATATTTCATAAATAATGACCAGTCCCTTATGGTACGGTATATGTATAAGTATAACAATTATTTTGCATAGAACTAGTACTAAGCATGTACCTGAAATGTACATAAAACTTCAATGACTTCAGCCATTGTGCATCCATCACAATATCACGGACTGCTTTGTGGGCCTTCGAGTCCTTCTGAAGAAATGATTTTCCTTCTTCCTGTGAGGTGAGAGGACCATGCGCACACACTCCTTCCACCCATTCATGCTCGCCACATATGTGATGAATTACACCAAGCCACATGTCCTACAAATTTCACAGACAATAAAATAGAATAATGAAATATTGTGCAAATAAAAATAAACACAACACAACAATTATATCCCACATTAGTCCCATTTCCAGATATTTTGCACAATTAGATAGGGGCCTGGTGGCAAACAAAATTGTGAGACATCTGGCAAAATCTCCCATAAAGCAAAATCTGAGCTTTTGTCTTCTTCTATAATGACTATCAACCAATAGTAAATGGTACACGATCAAATAATGTGGAACCATTTGCAATACACCATGGTATTCTCGACTTGCACGTTACGTCACCAACTGCCATGTTGGTGGAACTTAACAAAACATTCCTCATTAGCTTCTATTGTAAGTTCCACCAACATGGCCACCAGGTCTTTGTCTCTTGAACCTCCAGGTATTGATTGCAAGTCAAGAATGTTTCTATTTGATCTGATTCCTGGCAACTAAAGCATAGTGTTGAGGCCACCTACCATTGTCTGCCCTAAGACTAATGATGCAGCATATCTTGCAAAAAATATATGTTTCATAAATAGTTCATATTTCATAAGGTCACTGGAAGTTATGATTAGGATTAGATAAGTTACAAGAACAAGGTGGATACACTTGGGGCAACATATTTACATGTATATCAATTAGTATATGTGGTAGCCAATGCAAAAATAGCCTGCCTGCAGATGGAAGATTTGCATCTGCACGCATTCTAATGTAAAATAATTTATATCAAAATGGATTAGGTCGATTGTGCCAATTATTACTTTTGACCTACCTTTAATTCTTCAAAATTTCCATTGCACTGTTCAGCACAGTGCCAGAAATGATTTCTCACAGGCTCAATCCATTCTTGAATTGATTCACAGTTCTTAACTTTTGCTGCCTAGAAAACATAAATGCGAAACACAAATAAGAATTATAATTACTGAATAATTTATCATATAATAAACTGCATTACAGCTTCTGTGAAGATTTTGAGCATAGTCATGTCAAATACATGTACAACAAATTCGCTTTCTCTAATCAGGTAGGTTAATAGTTTATTTGTCAGTTAGCATACTGGACAACAATCCTACTCGGGTTCTACACAGTGTACATTTAATCTGTGTTATAAAAAAGTGTTATACAGTTATACTGGCAATTTTGATCTGGTAATTTCCCTACCATGTGTTTGAGTAAACACATACTTTAACATTGATCAATCCCATTATTTGGCCTACTCCCCACCATATTTTTTTGGAAACTAGTCTCACTACCATATACTGATGTATTTCAATAGTGTAATCCCACCTGAAAATATGAACAAATGTATGGGTATGATTAATTGGGTCTAATGCAGGGTTTTCAATAAGAGCAGGCAGCCGGCGAACTTGGCCATCTACTCTAGTCATTTGTGCCGGCTACTTTATGAAGAAGAAGTAAGAATCTCTATTGAAACTAGTATGAAATGGGGAGATTTTGATGTTATTTCTCTGGCTACTTTGTAGAAGGTGCCAGCTATGTGAAAACTTATTGAAAACCCTGTAATGGATATGAAATCATCGCTTCATATAATAATAACAAGATTTCTTTACTTACAGCACTTAGCTTAGCTGTCAGTTTACAGGACTTATGCCAGATGTCAAGCGAATGGAAAAGCTCCTCAAGATACTCTGGGTGTTGTTCTGAAATTAATAACAGAAAAACTTAAAACAGTGTTATAATGCAAGCAACACCAACAAAGTCTATCATTATCATATATCAAACAAGAACAATCAGACAGCAAAAATACCATAAATTATTCAATTTAAGCAATATAAAATGGCTGTGAGTGTCTATAAACTGTTATATAAACACACCAGCAGTTGTAGAGCACGAGGAAAGTTGAGGAACACAAGGCAAAGCCAAGCATTCCTCTTACTTCTCGAGTGCTCTACAACTGTCACAGTTTATAGACACAAACAACAGTTTTATATTGCTTTTATAAATTACACATAAGACAATTTTATGCTCTCATACAAACACTCATTTTGCCATCTGTTAGCCAATCAGAGTGCATATAATATGTACCTTAAAGTTGACTCCCGATAACTCGAGCCTTTAAGGTAAATCGAAAAAAGGTTTGTTATCGGGTGTTCAAGTTATTGCGAGATGGCACCAAATGACAAGAAATTGGGGACCACAGCAGTATTTTGTTTACATTCAATCAAACAGTGCACTCTCCACTAATAACCCCTACCCACCTCCCCCATCCAAAAACTAAGTCCAACAAAAAAGATTTTCAATGAAAATAACCCAATGGTTTGTTACCATAGGTTTATCAGTCATACATGTAATATTTAATGCACTTACAGTACCTTTCATAGTTCTGACAAGGGCAATTATCATCTGTGAGGCATCAGTGACCAGGTCCAAGATCTTTAATTCCTTCATAACCCTGTCCAGCAGCCTCTTCAATGCCAACTTTTCCATGGTAGTTGAATTGCCTGCAGTTTCTCTCTTGTCTACGACTTCAACATCAATGATGACATGGAGGAAATGCTCCATTAGGGTGTACACACAGTACTTAGCACTATGTCCTGGAGAATCATTCCTTCCATCACCAGCAACAACCAACTGCTCGCTTTTTAGCACTTTCCAAATCTTTTCTTTCATTGTGGACCACAGGTCTTTGACAGCAGGTACAACATAATTGGTCTGAATTCTAGCATGTGTGGCTTCAGACACAAAGTTAATCCTTAGGAACTTCATTAACATGGCAAGTTTTTCAAAGTTATTTCCAGTAAGAATTACAGATGCAGCAAAGAGTAATGTCGAAACATATACTTTCTGTCCCCTTCTAAATCCAAGGACACTTGAGGATTCCCACACGCCACTATGGCCTTTATCACATTTCCAATTTATGGACAGGACACCTCCCACACACTTCTTGTGTAACACAGAGGATCGACCCCCGCAGCCTTGACTTTGGCAATTTTTTTCAAACAAATTTGTGATCTTTTCAAGTTCGACAATGACTCTTTCAGAGGCAAATTTGTCAACATAATCCACAAGTTGAGGGTCAACAGTACCGAGTTCCTGAAGAACAGTAGTAAGTTTCTCCTTTATGCAGCTTTCCTGTGGGTTTGGCATGTTTTGTTCTAATGGGTCTGGCTGGGTTTTAGGAGGCACATGGTCTAACTGAGCTGTAGGAGGAACATGGACTGACTGGTTTGCTGGCTGCAAGTCTAGCTTGGTTTCAGACTGGAGTTCTTGAGAGTTATCTTGTGAATACTCGGTGTCAGCATATGAACTAAAAAGTGCACTCAGTGTTGCACTCAAGTCAGTAGTCTCTCCATCACTATCAGAACTGAAATAAATAAATAAATAAATAATTTAATAATAATAATAAAAATATGCATCTAGAGCATTATTTTAATATGGGTACCATTGAATCTGGCTAGTAACTGTGTGCATGAAAACTTGCAAGCTACTGTTCTAAAATTAATCTAAAATGAATAGCTACTAACAGAAATGTATACATGAAACAAAGACAGTAATATTTTTTAAATTTTCCAAAATGCAAAACATAAAATCCATCTGCATCTAGTCTAAAGTCCTGGATATAAGCATCTGATATACGAGTTTCTTGTATTATGTTGCATTACAAAATATATAATTAAATTTTGAAAACATTGTAGAAACAGATCCCTTCAGGCTTATGCAGTTTTGTTATTCTTAAAAATTTCACTCCTGTATACTTACTCAATTAACAGTGGAAGCAACATTTCTTCCTCTCTTGTGTAGCAGTCCTCGTCTGTTTCTTCATCCACAGTTGAACTTTCAGAGGAGCTAAAGGTAGCAGTAAAATATATGTTTCAACATTCACAGTGAGCTAAATGTAGTGGAGTTTCTCCAGTACATATTGACTATTGTCTAAATTACAACTATAGTAGTCACATGTACAGGGATTGTAAATGTCATTTTGTATTTGGAGTCAATAGCCCACTCTTAACATATTAAAATTCAGCCCAAAACAATAGACACCACTACGTACAAGGCTATGAGGAAATACACCACAAACCCCCAAGTCTCATACTGGTGTTTATTGTTTCAGGTAGAATTGTAATATATCGAAAGTGGGCTATTTGACTCTTCAGTAAAAATTCTATAGTCACTCTTGGAATCTTGGAAGTCACTACACATATTTAATACACTGATCACATCAATCACTACTACATCTTGACTGTGAAGTGAATAAAAAAATTATCACATTTGTTGTATATTTTTATTTAACTGAATAGAAATACAAATTAAAATGCAATCATTTATCCCCTCTAATTGCTAGTAAAAAACGTGCTATAAAAGGCAATGTACCCAAGGTAAATCTCACTCAGAATTTGTCAATCAACTGCTGAGATATATGGAGCTGTAGTATGTAACACATATTACCCTTGATATAGGTACAAAACCACCCTCTTGAAAATTTGTGCAGGTGGAGGGTTGCAAATTCATTTGTGGCCCACCACATGATACCATGCTACATGTTTGCTTCAAATAAACATTTGTTAAATAATTTCTATACAAACTGACCTTGTGTATTGATAATGCTAATGACAGATTATTTATTTTGGACCCTTGTAGTGCCCTTGCTCCTGCTGCAAATGGCAATACTTGGGGCCAAAATAAATAATATAGCCTCCTAAAGTCATGTTATTAAACTATTACATTTATGTAAAAACAAACCTTTCTTCACTGATACTGAGGTCCGACTGTGAACCTATCTCATCTTGGAATGGGTCCCCACTCAGTGAGCAAAACAGCGGGTTCATCAGTGAAGCTTTTTCCATTATCGTAGAGTTATGGCACACTTGTTTCATGGTGGTAAAACTTTCCACTAAGGTCGACAGGCCAGTCACATCAAGTGAATGTGTGCTAAAATAATACAAAGCATACAAATTACTGTCAGTCTTGTTATTGTTCATATCACTGACTATTATTTTCCTTAGCTAAAATAATCTGATAAAAAATTTAAAAAAATGTAGCCCCAAAGTCAGTAAAATTATTTCTTTCAAACATATAATTGAAAGTAACTCTGTAAAAGTCAATTCAAATTCCCCAAAACATTTGTTTCCACACTCTATCCTGTATAAAAATAATGAATTCTGCAAATAAAGGGATTTTGTTATGATTTACCTGACCACATCCAGTAAATAATCCTCCTAGGAGGGGATAATGTGTTGGAAAATAAATAAATAAAATAAAAGGAACTGTAATGTATGTGCATGAGGCATACAAATCTCGTAGATGTAAAAAAACTGTGGAATTTATAAACACTAAAAATATATAAACATGCATAATGTACCTGTTATTTGAAAAATGACTCCTTTCCTCACGAATCGGTGTCGAGGAAAACAGCGGTCTCTTACCTGTAAAATATTATAAACAAAAATTTGAGCTACAATATTTCTGCAAAGCTCAACGAGGAATATATACTCTAATGCAAGCAAGGCGTTCTTGTTGTAAACAACATAAACTGATAAAGGAATAGTTTAGTATACTGTATAGTAGTTGATACCGAGTATGATATAGACAACAAGTAAAGGAAAACTTGCCAGGATCAAATTCAGGGGTGGATCAGCGAGTGTACAGTAGTTAATAAAAGAAACTAAAACAGTAATAGCAAAGGTGACACAAGGAACACTACTTACATGAAACGGAGCGAATTTCACTGTCAGTGTCAGCAGTTCGTTTCCTACTCGTACTCGTAGTTCGACTTTGAACATCCGCATCAGTTTGACTTTGTGCTCTTTCCGAGAACAGCAGACTTGAACCATTCAGAAGAGCGTGAGCAAACTCACTATGTGTCCTAGATTTAAATCCTGACTCTTCCTTCTTTCTGTTCCACAACGTAAAAGTTGATACAGACAAGTAAACAACATGGCGCTGCTCCTTGCGTGGAGGGCGACCGCGTTTCGATCGAATCATTTAAACGTCTGCGACCACCAACAGGATTAAAAATCACCAGCAGATTAAAGAAAAAATATCAACGAAATCTAACAATAAATTCATACAATTTCAGACGACGGACAGACATTTAAAATTGAGAACAAATATTACAACGCACAACAATCAGCAGGCTCGAAACTTGAGATTACAATGAACGTGCACAAAGTAACCTTGAACGAAAGCCCTGTTGATGCGACGGTAACGTTTGTGCGTAAAAACGGCGGTGGGGGTGGGGAAGGGACCACGTCTGCTCCAGTTACAACCAACGCACCCGCACCTCCGACAATCGGCACGCCCGGGACATTTGAGATCACAAGTGATATCAGCTGGTTAAATGGTATGTTGCAATTTCCAAATATCTTTACAGTGCGACATGCCACTTCGTGGACAGAGTTTTAAAATTTATACGACACACTTTTGCATAGTTTTGGGTTACAAGTAACCAATCAGCAAATCGTATAATTGGTAGAATTGCTTCCGGTAAAGTAACCACAAACTATAAAAAATGTTGTATAAAATTAACTTTGTCTACGGTATGGCGCATCGCAATGTAATACAATTATTATATACTGATAGTTGTGGGAGAATTGTTTATCCGTCATCTGCAGAATGATGTACCGGATGTGGCGTCTATTGCAGCATTATATCACCAACTGTCATACAAAGTCTCAATTCAGACAATTGAAGGATGTTGTAACGTGTTTTCGATCTGTATAGGTTTCGATGCTCTGGTGACATTTCCAATTGGACAAGACGTTGACGGCTGGACAGTCAATATTACATTCTCAAATGACATCAATTCATTGGTCGCATGGAATGGAGTCGTCCAGGGCCATGGGAAAATATACACCATTAAAAACAAAAGCTGGAACAAACAACTTGTCAAGTGTACTACTTTGGTCTTGGAACTCCAGGCAACTAAAAGTGCAGCTGTCAGCAATCCTAGCGCCGTCGCGTCCATTGACGTACCTCCTGGTAAGCCGACGTTGCTGATGTCACGTGAATCTTGATGGTTAATTTTAAACATTGTATAAAATTCGCAAATGTGCCAGGATCTTAGGTCGGAAGTACAGGGTGCACCCACCCCCCTCCCCTGCTATAGCTTCTAAAAACAGTGACCTCTTTTGTTGAAACTCTTGACTGATGAACAATATTTTTTCATGTTTTTGAGAGGCTTCACAGTGTTTACAAGTACATCCCCACTTCTTCCATCCAAATGTAAAGACCAGTT
>JAOCZQ020435654.1:0-11118 GCA_025434785.2 Epizoanthus fatuus | reverse complement strand
GGGTTAGGGTTAGGGTTAGGGTTAGGGTTTGGGGCGGAGGGGCTTATTATTGAGGGACTTAACACTGGATGTTTACAATATATTAATATTCAGAAATATAGAATAGAAAGGCACTGTATCTTACCAATCATCATGGCCAGTCTGGAACAAACACACACAAACACCACAGTCTTGCTCTCACCACACAACTGACGGTACTTGTCCTCCATGTGTGTGTTCAGTGAGCTCCCCGTACGAACTAGAAACTCAAAATTCCCAATCTGAACAAGTTTGTCCTCCACAATTCCAGAGACACCACGGCCTTCATGCAGCTCAAAGTGTGTCACCTCGGGCAGCAAATCTGCTCCCTGCACAAGCAAAGTTGATTTATACACTTGTGAATTAGGAGCTCTGTTGTTGTGATGAATACTAAATCTAGTTTACCATACATGTAGCTCTAGATCATAAACATCTACATGTAACTTCTACTCACAAATCAACAAAAATATAAGCAATTTGGTTATTATAAATTAAACTGCTCACTTTTAGCAAATACCAAAAACAATACCCACATATACATGTGCAGGCCTCACTTTTTTGGTAGCAGATCAGGTCAGGTCAGGTCATGGGTTGCAAAATCGAAGTCGAGCACCAGCATAACTTTTTGCAGAGTCACGCCTGATGGGCACATTCATTGTGTTTCAACAAATGAAATGCTTCGTGAATTTTTATAATGGACAGGCTGAAATTCTCAGCTTTGGGATATAGGATCACTTCGTGTTCAAGTCTAACTTGTATCTCCAGTGTGAACGTACTCTAAAACGAAGTCAGACAAGTTCCCCGAAGTCAGACTTGGAGGAATTTGACTTAAGTCTAACTTGGGTTTCTAGCATGAACCCACTCAATGTAAACCCAGAGGGAAGGGTGGCCCGCAGCAATGGGAGGGGATTTGACACAATTCCTTCTCCCCTGGGTGGGGAATTTGATATTGAAATCGATCCCTGAGTACTTTTTCTTGGTATTTAATAATACTATAAATTTGAAAAATCTGTTGCCCCACCCTCAGGAATTTGACTACTTTTTTATGTTTGGGTCAAATCCCTGCCCATCATCTGATCCACCTATAGGTTTACACTGATATATGCATTAATATGTGCACTAATACATTACATCGATATGTGCATCTAATTTCTAAAACATTAAGGTAGTGCCAAAATTTGATGACAGAATATTTTACAAATTTATCAAAAGTTTCTCCTTCGCATGCCAATAATAAAACAACAAAAAATGGGGGTCACTGAACTCATTCTTGTGTAAAATACACATGAATGTAAAAAACAGGGTGCATTTGAAGCCCTGTAGGGTTGCCATGGAAACCAATTACAGTATGAGTGCAATTGTTGATATGTTGAAGAGTTATTCTACCAACACCAACTATGAACTGTTAGTAAACTGCCAGGATACAAAAGTAAACCATTTGTTCAATTTAATGACACAGAACAATGGAAAATAGCTCCGAGCCACCTTAAATGACTTTAACTATATAATTTATTTGAAGGCACAGGATTCATCCACTGCATCTCGGGACACCCCCTTGACCTGCCCCTAAAATACCATAAAAATGAAAGACAAACTAACCTGAGCCTTGACCATCTCTGCCACACAGCCTGAAAACTCATTTACAATAGCAGCGGCAAGTGGATGGCTTGATTTGCTCTCCAGTGCAGCTGCAAGCCGCAAGTTATCTCTCTCGTTTATTCCAAACTCACAGACAATATCCACCACCTGGAACTTCCCCTCAGTTAAGGTTCCAGTCTTGTCAAATGCCAAAGTTTCTAGACGGGCTAAGGTTTCCAGGAATGCTCCCCCCTGTTAGCAAATATTTTGCATCAGTACTGACCATATAAAATACTGACTAAAGCAATACACAAGATAAATCCCACAGTGGTTACACAACAGTGGGGAGCAGACAGGGGGCAGGAAGTTTGGAACCCCCTGTCACGATCTTTGTTTGTAAGTTAACCACCAACCTATGTGGTGCTATGTGATTGCCAAATTTAATTATTATATAGATTTGAGAATTATAAATACTATGAACATGTACATGTATGATAAACTCTATGTCACACATTGGACATTTTAACAGACTGATGTAGACCTGAATTGAAGTGTTTTGATATGGCAACGACCATGACCAATACTCTCTTACCATAGCTATATTGACAATCGTATTGCTCGCTGCTCTGTACAAAATAATTTACAAGTACTAAAATTCAAATGGATGGACTGATACTTTGTCATTCTACATGTATATCACTAGGTGATTACAGATTTGTGTAAAATACTCGGCAGCATTTCGCTTGCCAGTGGTAACTACTGATTTTAGATTTTATTCCAGAATATTCCAAACGAAAGCCTGCCACACACTAGCTGATTTTTAACCTGGCAACAAAATAATAATCTTGATTTGTCGGTGACTGTTCTGGCGAACTTCAACAAGTCAGCGACAAGATTTTTGGTTGTCTAGAAAGATCTGAAAATGCTAGATCTCAAAACGTCCTGTCGGGCCTTATCAGTTGGTGTGTGGCAGACCCTGGCAATTTGTTGGAGCTTGCTTGTGTACCAACCAGTACACTGTATACCTGAAGTGTGATTGCAGCCATGTCGGTGCTACAATCTTCGTGCCTTTTTTTAAAACTGTCACAAGTGGCAAGCAAGACCTGTGCAAGCAAAACATCGTACATGTGTGGTGAGCTGCAGCCTGAAAATTTGACCCCAATAAAGAATCTGCAGTCTCCCAAAAAAATTCAGCTAGTGCACATGACTTGTATGGCAGGCTTTAGACTAGCTCCATAAGTACTACTGCAGATTTAAAGTGGATATATGGTCAGTCAAAGGGCAAAAATATGAAATTTTAAACAAACCTTGACTAATGCTCCTTTGCGAGCTGCTGCAGTGATACCGCACACTATAGCAATGGGGGTGGACATCACCAAAGCACAGGGGCAAGCAATGACAAGCATCACGAGAGCCCTTTGGCCCCATTCACTAATGTTCTGTAAATATGTCCCAACTCCAGCGGCCCCCAGAATAGCAGGAACCACAACAATAAGAGCCGAGATTACCATCACCGCAGGAGTGTAGTATTTGGCAAATCGGTTGATGAGGATTTCCGTGCTGGCGGAGCTTGCTTGCGCTTCCTGTACCATTTGTGGAACCTATATGAAGGGATAAAATATTTTCAAGATTTTAAGCTTTAATTACGGTATGAATCAGCCCCAATGACACAGCATCAATACATATAATAGATCTATCCCATGTCATGGAGGATACTGCAAATCAGAAGTCTGGAATGCTGATGCATATTTTGTGATTTCTTACTGTTTGTAGGCAATGACCAGTAATTTCCTGCTATTATGACATGGGATAAAATAGTTATAAATGCAATACTTTTGTGTGGTACATTGTATACAGAAAATGTTTTAGACAGTCAGAGAACAGATAGACAGAAAAACATCTACGTGTACACTGTGTGTGTGTGTGGGGGGGGCAGGAGGTGCAGAGCAGAGTTCCTTTAGAATACCTAAGGAGAATACATATATAATTTACACATAGCAACCCCACAGTTGTCTTATTTGAGGATGAAAAGGAGGAATGAATTACCAAATTCTCCTAGACCCATTTTAAATAAGAAAACATATATACATGTACCTTTGATACTGTTGATGATGAAGAATCTGATGTTGTTCTAACTTCAATGTAGCCATTTTGATTGACAGTGCCGCTGTACACCACTGAGTCCACATTCTTCTCCACTGGCACAGCCTCCCCAGATATGGAGCTCTCATCCACTGCCGCCCGCCCACTGACAACTACTCCATCAAGTGCCACAAGCTCCCCGGGCCGAACTGCAATCACAGTTCCTATTGCAACATCCTCAATGGGAACGCACTCACCTGTCTTTGCAATCACAGCAACCTGAGGCGCCTTGAGCATGAGACCTGAGATGGTCCGCTGGACTTTATGCATGCACAAATCTTGCAGCCCCTCAGCAACTGCAAACACAAAGACGACCGCCGCACCCTCAATCCATTCCTGTATAGCAATCGTGCCAACTATGGCAATGAGCATGAGGATGCCGATGTCCACAGTACAGGTCTTCACTGACTTGAAAGCCTTCTTAACAATTGGGAATATACCAAATACAATTTCTGCCACGACAACCCACTGATACCAATCCTCTTTCAGAATGAGTCCAGCTACAGCAATTACAAACAGAACTGTTTGGGTAAGCAGATAAAGCCCATAGAGTTTCAGTGAGCGAGGTATTCTCTCACCTTTGTCAGAATCATGGCGGGACCCAGTCTCCATTATACTTGCACCAAGATGCACTCGGTTGAGGCATTTCACCAGATCTGTTGGTGATGTCACTTGCGGATCATGATGCACATGCACAACACGGCCAATCACATTGACTGCAACAGAAAATACACTTTCCATTGACTCAAGGCATTCTCTCACTAGATTAGCTTCCATAATGCAGCAGATGTTCTGCACTCTCAATTTTGTGGTGCATTCTCTGGGCTTTCCATGGGTAAAGCACTTGTACTGATAGTAAATGTTGACTTCCGTTCAGTGTTTGAAGTGCTCGAGTGGCAACGGTCATTGGCTTCACCACACAAATGGGTGGAGTCAGGTGATTGGCATGTGACATCAGCTTGCTCCAATGTGCTACAGCACACGTCTTGGCAATATGGTTTGATATCATCAGCTTCATCAGCGCAGGAACAAACCATACTATCATTGTTTTCTGTATAATTCTTCTTCAAGCATTCCCCACCATTCTGACTGCATTCCATTGATACACAACATGGGGACTTTTCTGTACTTTTTGTTCTTTTCCCACTACAGCAAGCTTTTGCTTGTTTTGCTTGTTTATCATACAATCTTTCTTCATTATTCTGAGATTGGACATCTGCATCTGTGGTTTCTAACAATTTCTGATTTTGGCCAGAAGTGTTGCTATGGCAGCAAGGCTTTGAACAGGCACTATCCACCTTATCTATCTCCAAAACACCTTGAACTTCTTCAGGTGACAGATGGTTCTCATGGTCTGGTATTTTCTTTGATGTGCAACACGTTTTAGTTGCAGAGCAGAATGCTTCTGTCTTGTTACCACAGCAAGATTTTTTTACACTAGCTGCAGAATTTTGTGTGAAACAAGACTCTTCAGTATCTCGTGGTTTACAGCAAGACACATTGCTCCCACTGTCTGGAGATTTTTTGGCAGCATTACAATCTACACTTGTAGCACAAATGCTCCCCTTACCACTGCAACAAGGTTTTGTAACACTGGCTACAGTCTTCTTGGCAGAACAGGACACTTCTTTAGCTCCTGATTTGGAGCATGGCAATGTCCGGGTCACATCATCTTGAACTTTCTTTGAAGTACCACATCTGTTATTTGTGCAGCAAGCATCAGTCTTTTTGGCGCAACAGGGTTTTGCAGCTTTCTCTGCTGTTCTGGGCAATGGCATATCTCTTGGTTTACAACATAAATCAGCAGACTTGCTGGGACTATTGCAACAAGGTGTTGTTTTGTCTAGAACATGGTTGTCAACCATGGATGAATTTTCAGGTTTACAACATGAGTTAGACTGTTCCATATCTTTCAAGGGCTTGTTTGAGTTGCAACATTTTGTATTGAAGTCACTGGAGTTACTACCACAGCAGGGTCTTGCAGGACTATCTGACAACTTGTCCCCACATGGATGCCGAATACTGGCTTCATTCACATTTTGTGCCAAAGCTTCAGTATTTGTTGACGTACTCTTAGACGCACAACAACTCCTGGATTCCAAACCTACTGTATTGCAGCAGGAGGATTTCTTGTCATCATTTTTGACTCTGTCTGCATTGCAAAATTTTGAATCTTCGCTAGGTTTCTCTGAATTGCAGCATGGCACTGCACTGCTCTTTTGTTTTACCTCATAACTTGCACTGCTGTCATCACTGCAACATGTTAAAGTTGCAGGAGCATTTGACAGGCCTTGTACTGCCTTAGTTGCACAGACATTGTTTGTGACAGAAGCCACTGATGACTGGCACCTGTCTTTACAGATTTTTTCTTTACAATTTCGTCCAGTTTCACCATTTTCTTTAGAAGTGGCATCTGTAGAATTTCTGCTGCAACACCCATTAGAGTTTAGTTTTTGTCCCTCAACAGCTGTACTTGTACTGCAGCAGGTCTTAGAAACTGGACACGTCTCTGCAGGTTTATCTATGGTTCCTGGGTGTTGGCCATTAACTATTGGGGCTTGTTGTTTATTGTCTTCTGATTCATCACCATGGTAACACTCCTCACATGCACAGAGTTCCTCGGGGATCTCGTCAGAACAGCAATTGCACTGGAATTCTTGACACATGGCTGTATGAGCTATGAACAGAAATAAATCAAATAAAACTAAATGTCCACTACATGTATGCTCACATGAAAATACAGTTCGATTGACCAACCAAAAGGTGATAAGCTATGTTCTTTGCCTTGAGAGTGGATCAGTAACTGATTTTTGTCAGAGTAACTTACATGTAATATTCAATCATGAATATATATTCATGCACTCTCACAGAAAAAGCAGATTACCATATCAACTTCTACAGTGTAGTTCTTCACCAATATATTACCCAACTTTCAAGATCATCACTTATTTATAATTATCTGTAGCTTTTTACTGAAACAAACATACACTGGGGTCCTACCAGGGGTAAATTTCGACAAGTGACATGGCATTGAAATAGTGACATCATATGACTGTGCAAATTTGCAACAGTCCACAATGACGAAATGTGAATTTATGACAGCAACAATTTCAATTACAAAAAAAGAGCGACAGGGACATGTTTTTTGTAAATTTGTATCAAAATATGCGGCATCTAAATTTACGAAATGCCCATTATTCTGAACTAGACAACAGAATCACGATCACTGCACTACCAGTTGACTCATGCAGTAGTGTTATTAGGAACTATATTATCATATACTCAAACTGAAAATGCACATCACAATAATTTAATTCTGATCATGACTGTTTTGCTATGTGGCCAGAATTCAGTCAACAATTTTTTCTACCATCACACAAATATTTACAAGTTGCATATTTGATGTGTATTTCATGTATGCCGGCCCTACCCACAATTCATTTAAAAAAATACCTTTCCACAAAGCTGCCAAACACCAGTTAGTAACACGCCCAAAATTCAGGGCTCAAAATAGAAAAAAAATTTGGCCTGACATTTTATTATATTTTTAGAAAACAACTTAGCAAAACAAAACCTGTAAAATTTGACCTGCAATGCTATTTTTTTTACCTATCATTCTTGAAATTTGGGCCTTTGCAGCCCCTATTTGAAGCCCTGGAATTCCATCTGCATTCAATAAAATTCAATCTACAGTATGTCATTACCATTTCACTTCGATTCACATAAAGTTTGTCACCCTGATCAACAAAATTTATTTAATTTATATATATACTGTACAGACAATAGGAAACTATAATTATGTACATTACAAAATAATGTTTCATTAACCAGTGGATGAAGTCACTTCCAACTTGGTAAATATTTGAACTTCAAATAACCAG
This sequence comes from Epizoanthus fatuus, assembly GCA_025434785.2. NCBI lineage: Eukaryota > Metazoa > Cnidaria > Anthozoa > Zoantharia > Epizoanthidae > Epizoanthus > Epizoanthus fatuus. The sequence goes on along the minus strand of JAOCZQ020435654.1, from coordinate 3,499 downwards.
CTGGTGCAATTTTAAAATTACATATTTGTATTCCTTTAAATTGATCCACCTTGAATGTCAACATTGTGCAATAAACACTTTCACATGTTATTTGTTAAGTTCACAATTTTCACAATTTTTACATTTCTGAATAAAGTGTTACTTGCACAATATTGACATTCAAGGTGGGTTAATTTAAAGAAATACAATTAATTAAATTACACCAGCTGGTCATTTGAAGCTTGAATAAGTGACTTCATCCACTGTTTAACTAAGCTTGTCTTAGAACAATTGGTGACCATTATAATATGCAAACAACAATATGCATACATGTATGTACATCATACTGCTAATAGAAGCTGAAAAGTTACAGCTGCAAAATTTGAAAACTGAAATTAACAGTATTAGATGCCCCAAGACATCTGTCAAACATACCCAAGGATTCTACAGTATATCCCATAATTCATTTGCTTTCATTGTCTCAATGAAATAGGAAATACAAACTCACTAACTTGTCTTGTACAGTTAAACTAGGATGTTCTCTCTAAATTCATCAAATATGACAAAGTCAAAGACAACAGCTTTTTATCTTCACTTTAGAGGTCCATGTACATGTACATATGTAACCGTGACTGTCTGGTTGCAATTTCAACATTTATAGCATACATACAAAAAATATTTTTTAAAAAGTAAACTTACAGCAACAAGCACATGAGAGAAACTGGCAAATTACTCTTGAGGTGTGCAGTACAACGATGAACAGTTGAAATGAGACAAACAGAATAAAGTTCGATTTTAATAACAAATGCTGCCTGGTCTTGTGACTCTCTCAGGTTCCCTGTACTGTGTGGACTACGTGTGGGAATGTTCAAATCCACGAAAACAATTTCTAAAGCTACATAAACAACTGATAAGTCAGACTAGGAAGAGGAGATAACAACTGAAGGCATCATGTCCCAAGTCTAATAATTAGAAAAATTATTATCAAACATTTGATAAATACCTAATTGAAATATATATAAATAAGCAGGTAAAAGTAAACAGCTGACACATGCACGCTGCTTACATAACTTAGTGTGATATCAAATTCAGGAAAATTTTCCCACCCCTGCTGTTTCATGAAGTTCAAGGTTTTCTTGCAGTATTACATAATGGTATTAATTTTTTTATCCTGGCTAAATTCCAACACCAGCATTAGTAAACTACACATCAAGTGATATATATTATTGTTGTGTTCCTTTTGGTGCATTTCTTGTTACAAGTATCATGGCAAGTTACAATTGCCAAGTCAAACCAGCAGGTGGAAAAATGCCAACTTTCAAATTAATTTATTGTCTCTCACACTGGAACTCCGATTTAACAAACCCCATTATAATGCAAACCCTGATATAATGAAAGTCCCAAGGGTGAAATTTACCTGTTATAACAATTCATTAAGCCCATGTTAACCTGACTCAACTTTTGGTTATTTTCTTGATGTACATAAATGTAAAATGAATGTTCGCAGTGTGATAGCTTATGGTATTGTTACCCATTCAATAGTAAGTTGCTCAAAGTTACGACATCTCAAAGACTGCCCACAGACTTTTGCAACACTGTTTATACAAACCCCGATATAACGATTTTTTTATGTGTTTTCTGAAAATTCGTTATATTGGGTTGTTGTTTATAACGACCCCCAATATAATGAACAAATTCATCCGGTCCCTTGGCACTTCATTATATCGGGGTTTCACTGTAATCTACTGATCGAAATGAAACTTCAACATCCTGCAATCCCCCGGGGCATTTGAACTTTTGGAGGTCTGGCTGTTCAAATTCCCCTCTCCCGGGCCAAAAAGGTTGTTCAAATGCCCCATTACAAGGTAATATTAAGTGTTCAAATGCCCCTAGCCCGGGGACTTTCGAAATTGCTATTCAGTGGCGGGAGAGTCCAAGCGCCAACAAAAAGTGCATTCGTATTAAAAGGAGTTGACTTCAAAACTCCATATATTATTGAAGAATATATGTTTTCCATTGTTGTATGTAATTTGTTTAAAATAAGCAGCACAATTCAAAGTATATAAAGGGGTAGATAAGCTTGGAACTTGCAAAGCTTGTGAAATGATCGTGACTCGATCGAAGAAACCACGAGTCATGCAACATCGAGACAACTTGTTCAAATTCCCCACCATCCCTCCCTTCGGATGTCAAATTCCCCAGCCATGGGACAACGTACATCAAATTCCCTACTCCCCAGGCATGGCAATGAGTCAAATGCCCTGGGTATGCCCGGGGGGAGTGTTGAAGTTTCGATTTGATCAGTACATAATTAAATTTAAAACTCAAATAAAGTATAATTATATATACCATCTACAAGTATGCAGTACTAACTTTATTATTGACCACCTCCATCTGGTGATGATTAAATATTATTATTCATTTTATTGTCATCATTATTCATTATTATTATTATTGTAACGGCCATGACACACGATGTAACATTGCATGCAATATGGTGCGCAATGGAAGAATTGCATCGTGTGGCACCCTTTGCAATTGATTGCGTGTAATATTGCAGAAGTAGAATCCGATCCTACTTCTGCAACATTGCGCGAAACAATTTCACCATGTGGCCACTAATCGCAACAGATTGCGTGGGGGTGCCACACTAATTCAAACAATTGCACACCATATTGCATGCAATGTTGCATTGTGTGTCATGGCCTTAACTCTCAAAATATTATTGGTTCTGATCTGACAGGATTGGTTTTGATTGTCATTTGGTACAGTAAGGGTTCTTTATTCTTCTTCCTTTAATAACACCGTTGACAACACATTCTAAATATCAGCCTAAATTTAACCAAAATATCTACGAAAATAACCACATACACATGTAATAATGTATGTTGGTTAGTATAATTATAAAATGTGCTGTGACAAAGCTTCCTATTTATAGGTAGACTGGAACATTCAGAGAGTTAAAGTACATGTCTCCCAATAAGAGGGGGGCCTTAGGGCTGTTCTAAATATATCAACCAATCAGTGAGCTTCAAGTTTATTGGAATGTCTGGGATTGGTTAAGTTTGCATGGGGTGGTGAAACCAGACACCGGAACAGCGGTTATAAATAAATCTCAAGCCGTCTCGGCTCTGGTCTCGGCCTTTTATAGTGAGACAAAAGTACTTTAAAATACCATAATTAATTTACTTTGAAATAAAGTATTTCTCTTTGCATTTTCTGGTATTAGTAGTTCTTGGGTGAAGCAAAACTCAGCAAATTAATAAACGTACTCTTTATAATGTGGTTGAAGAATAGGGGGAGAAATAATAATTATGTGTCTATATTTCCATTGTTTAGCCCCCCTCTATATCACCTTCTAATAAAAATACCTAAAATTTAATATACCCCCTCTAACTAACACTCCCCTTTCCAAAAGCTTCATTTTTAATAACACAGAATGGGGGATTCCCGGATCATGCCAGTAATGTTTAAATTGAGCTAAAAACAATGGGTTTTCTCTTTGGATGAATTGTGAAAC
>JAOCZQ020435653.1:0-24508 GCA_025434785.2 Epizoanthus fatuus | reverse complement strand
GGCCTCCCCCCCCCCTCCCACTTAACATTGATAGGTGCATAATGAAGTAGATGTGGGTGTTGGGGTAGTGATGGGGCATACATTGGGCATAATATAATTCTTGTTAATAGAACAACAACAACTTTATTCATATCTACAGTTATACAATAGTTATGTAGAACAAAAAAAAGAGTTTACAATGTGTGATATTGGCAATCTGAAAAATAGTATGGGACCAATCGAGTCAGACTGCCGCTAGGTTAGATGGTTCAATCTTCTGGTCTGATTTCATATTTTATAATATATATGTACAGTATAAAGCTTGTCTTGTCATGTCTTTGAACGCAGACAAGGACTTCTATTCATCTACCATGGACAGCATGGTCAAACAAGCCATACATTGCAATAACTTTTGATTTTAAATCGTCAAATGTCCCAACCTCAGTTCGGGTAGAAAACCATTGTCAAATGCCCTGCATGCATTCTCATTCTTAACTGTCATGAAATACATTTATCATACAAAAGCAACCCAATTGGCTGTTTATGTACCTACATACAAATGACTACAATTTCAAACACCTCCCCCCCCACCCACACACACACACTTTTTATATTGCTGGTGCATTTTTGGGCAATGATCATGTGCGCATGTACACACGCTGGGTCAGAAACACATTCTTCGATGATATACTTCATTGTTTGTTTTCAAATGTGTTTGTACATGTATGTTTAGGCAGGGACCACATAGGTAGGGGACTCAGGGGGCTTTAGCCCTCCCAATAATTTTGCTGTACATATGAAAAATAGGTCTGTCTAAAAAAATGACACAAAATAATTTCACTAGCCCCCCCCCCCCCTACAATCAAAATACGCTCCGCAGTCCCTGTTAGGGGTGGAGCAAGGGGTCCCAACTCCCCACTTCCTGTTTGTATTGATCTCCTATCTCCTCCCTTCCACTCAGCTCACTGCTTTCTAGTGCCCATCTGCATGCTCTGTGCTCCCTTGCTCCTTGTTGTCCCAGAAGTATCTCCACGGGCAATTTGATTGTCTTACTCTAAAATACAAACTTTTAAGAAACTTTACGAAAACTTTGAATGTGGCCATGGTTTGGCGTATCGCGCTGGAAAACTATTTAGTCACTATTAGAAAAAACAAAATAATAACATGTGCAGTGTCTTGACTAAAACCACAAAAAATGACATTTGCTATGGTTACATTATAGATTTCAAAATTATAATCCATACTTAAAAACAAATAATAATGCAATTTGCAAAATACAGTGTTAATTGTATGTGTTAGGTAGAATAACAAAAAATTAAGTTCATTGTATGTTTTTCAGTCTTCATCAGAATGCCAAGAGCCAGGGTTAAGAAAAGGAGTAAAGGTTAGTCTTTTGACCCACTGTGTTGCAATATTTACAGCAGTTAAACCCATATATAACTGTGAAGTTCACAAGATTGAATAATAATGTTTTGTTTATTGTTCTTCTACCAGTCAGAAAGGATGACAAATGAATTATTGGTTTATTGTAATCTTCTGCAAGTCAGAAAGCAGGACTTGACCACAAGCTTAGTGATGTGTATTATCTAACCTAATTTATCTAGTATTAACTGTAAATTTATCTAATCTAACCTAATTTTGTGTAAAACTAGCCATAACATTACAACTACCATATACATTTATTTTAATTTACCACTATGAGGTGGACAGAGAACCTTACAAGTTGAACCTTAACAGAGTTAGACTCCATTTACTAAGGTCTGGATAGCATCCTTATTATCTGAGAACATGTGAAGGTGTAACCATTTGCAGATATTCAAGCATGTCCTCAATTACATTAACTTAAGACCCTGAGTGTTGGTCTGGCTGGGGCTTGAACCTGCAACCTTCCGCAAAATAGTTGGATACTGTACCAGTCGGTGCTCAGTCAATCCGTAACCCTAACCCTAACCCTAACCCTAAGTTAGATCCCTAACCCTAAGATAGACCCCACCTTTGTTGGGTCTATCTTCGTGCCACTCTTGCCAGTTGGTCATTCAGCATCCTTACTACATAGCCCAGCCCCAACCTGGAGAATCAGGTGCTGTATTTGACTGGCCACCCTTCACCGGAAACCTGCCCATGCCAGCAATGTTAAACCTACCAGGGACCGAATTCAATGCTGATGTTGCTCCTAGGATCATTTAAGGCATCATTTAAGGCATTTTCACAATTGAATGTACCAACTAGGGGTCACCAACAGTCAAAAATCAACTTTTAATTTTCATAAAAATAAACTAATACCCACATTATAAGTATATTACCCAGAGTATTTTGTCCCAAAATGTCTCTGCACAAACTAATCTGGTTCTATAATTTTTTTTTAACTGTTTTAGTAGTAAATGTGATTGGGTACAGACACTACATTTGGTTGTGAAGTGCAAACAATGCACTGCCTTTTCAGCATTTTGTGGATCGTAATCATGTGTTAGTATTATTTGTAATGAAATAATGTTGTTTGACCTTCAGACCAGTGATAAAATTCCACCCACAATTTTGGGGGTACAGACACAACTGGGGGTACAGACACAACTGGGGGTACAGACACTACAGGGGGTACGGACACTACAGGGGGTACGGACACTACAGGGGATACGGACACTACAGGGGGTACGGACACTACACTTCAGTATATATTGTCATTTGTTTTTTATATGTTGATGACAGTACAAAAATTAATTTTTATTTCTTACATGACAAATGAATCATACTGACTCATGGCTTTTGCAGCTTCAGATGCCTAATAGCAGATGCAAAATATGGTAGTGGTACGGACACTACCATATTTTCTGGAAAACAAAATATTAGATTTAAGAATTGTTTTTGCCAAGGCAGAATTGCCAACTATTATTAACTCTATTGCATATTATTAATAATTAATGTAGCTAATTTCAAACACAAATTCATTTCATTTCCTCTAAAATTCTGTGAGTTTTGAGCAATTTTCAAAAATACTAATTTAATGTACCCAAAATCCGTAATGGACAGCCATTTACAATTATGCTAGTCTAAAATCAAATGGCATCGTGGTAGTTCTTCAAGATTATTTCTAATGTAAAAAGCCATACATAATTATATTAAGAAATGAAAGAAAAACAGTTTTTGGAGAAATTTCATGTAAATATAAACAGTTTTCATCATCACATTTTCTTGAATGTCACTTTGTAACAACAAAATTACCCCCTTTTGAAACACAAAAAGTTCAATATCTTTGCCATTTCGTGACCAATTTTGATCAAATTTGTTTTGTTCTGCTCAGCAGAAGTGTCTTTGTCAAATAAAATAAAACATGTTACTGTGCCAATAACATCTTTATCACAATACATTTGTAACAAGGTCAAAATATAGTTGGTACATTCAATTGTAAAAATGCCGATTACATGTACCCCAGGATTTTGAAAACAAAATGTAACTTACATGTACAGTACTTGTTATCACCATTTTTCATCCCACTTGATATAGAGAAAGCTGCAGAGTGATAAAGAAAAGCAACAGAAAGAAATCCACTACTGGGAGGAAATTGAGAAAAAGGGGGCAGCAAACGTGACAGAACAGAATAATTCGCTTAGGTACAGGGTATGTAATATTATTTACACGCACCATGTTTTTAAATGATTCTGAAATGGTATAGTCAAATATGTTTTTCAAGTGTATTATCCCAATATTACTTGATCTGTCTGTTAATTAGTTCATTCCAGATTTACTGCAGAATTCGTTCATGTTTCAGACATAAAATTATATGTATATTGCTGAAAAGGAAATTACAAAACAATCAGCAGGATGTCTCAATTGTATGCAATTCTACAGTTGATCCCTAATTATAGAATAAAAAGAACTGAGTGGGGCCCCTGGGAATGAATGCCTGCCATATATGCCCAAGGAATTGTTAGAAGTCATCTGTAGGTACCAGTACAATTCAATTCATGTGCCATAATTTTATAAATGGTTTCTTAAATAATTTTTGATGTATAAACAATACGTAAAAGGCATAAACATTTTTATGCATTTATTATTGAAACCAAAACATTTTCTACTCGAAATCATCATCAGAGCGGATTGAACTTGTTAATGGCAATCAAATTATACAAACGTTGAAGTTTAACCCATTAGCAACTCTAACTTCTTTGTTTCCATTGTAGAAGAGATTATTTTGTTTTTTAAGAAGCCATTCTATTAAAAAATATTCAGTAAATGTACAGGTATCGCTGAATTGTGCGACATATTTTCAAATTGTGTTTTATGTTGTCCCGCCAGGCTGATGTGCTTCATAAGAAGAAGCACTACGACATATTGGTCCTGTACCATTCTTACAACAAAGATGCCAAAGCACCCAGGCACAACTTTGATTTCTATTGTACCCCTGGGGGTGCAAGAGAATTCATGTTTTCAAAGGCCGGTTCCTCAACTGCAGGAAATATTGTTATGAAAGCCTTTGAAAGTTTCTTCAGAGGTATATTATTTTATTCATTTGTTTATTTAGAGATTTAGAAGAACCCAACGCAATGGACATTTACAAACCTAATGTTTGCCATTATAGACTCTAACATAACATATTGTAGCTTATAGGATTCAAAGATAAACATTTAGTGAGACAAAATGGCCATTCCCTTCCAAACACAATTTACACAATACAGCTGTCATACTGTTGGGTGGGCCACTCGCAAAGGCAAAGGTCGGAAACTTGGTAACTAGAAACAGTTGTATAGGCGAGTTTCAGCTGACGTATGGTTTATCAACAAACCTTTTCAATCCGAAACACCTTTGAGAGCTCAGACAAAGAAACCTTTGTCTCAGACATCCAATTGCCAAATATCAGATTCATTAACAACAACAATTAAAACTCGCCTATTGTTTTATAATTTTACAAAAATATGGTAGGGAATTTGACTGTCTCTTTTATTGCCATTTCAAGTATTGCTCACATAACTGTTTTGCTATTTCAGGAACAAACGGGACCAACCCTCGAGAGAATGAAGGTGAGTGGAGTTGTTGATGGTTAAGGAATGATATTGTATGGTCATGAAGGTGACTGTCTCTTTTATTGCCCTTTTTAAGTATTGCTTACGTAATTGTTTTGTTATTTCAGGAACAAATGGGACCAACCCTCGAGAGAATGAAGGTGAGTGGAGTTGTTGATGGTTAAGGAATGATATTGTATGGTCATGAAGGCGACTGTCTCTTTTATTGCCCTTTTAAGCATTGCTTACGTAATTGTTTTGTTATTTCAGGAACAAATGGGACCAACCCTCGAGAGAATAAAGGTGAGTGGAGTTGTTGATGGTTAAGGAATGATATTGTATGGTCATTTTCTATATTAATATAATTCGTCGCAATTAAGTTGCAAGCAGTTGTCGAAATTGTGTTTGCAAAACAGCTTTGACTTTTTGTTATTGCATATCCATATCCATTTTTCGTGGTAGCAATGTCCCAAATTCTCGGAAACGCTGCGTAAAAGTATATGTTTTCGTTATTTTACGGCTTGTTTATGACTGTTCGCGAGACATTGGACTGTTTGCGTCTTGTTTGTGGTGAAATATGTTAGTATGGAAGACAACTTTTAATTGTACGGTGTAGCTATTTGGTATTTGTTCACAAACTAGTCAGGAATGTGCATGTTGTTATTGTTGTTGTTGTCGTCGTGATTGTTAAAGTGTTAGTTGACGTGGTCAATGGAATGTAGCATAGTGATATTAACCACTAGAACATTTACCACAAAGTGCATTATCTTATACAATATAGGAAAATATGTACATCGTTACGGAAACCAATTTTTTCACTGTGATATAATGCTAATATATTACCAACACAGATTTGCAATGCTGATGTTCTGGAGACGAAATCGTTCAAATGTACTTATATTCGTTCTTTCTTTGATAACAGGAGAACTTGTGCTCTATACTAGAGACAGCAAGCCATGCGCTGGGGGTATTCTGGAGAAAGACCGCAAATTTGTACATGGACACAGGATTCCTGATGACCATGCTGTTGTACAGGTGTTGTGGGTGCAGGAACCCAGATCTGCTGCACCACTTGTACTTGGGGATCCGGAAGAGAATGGCACTTTGTCAACGGGACAGTATTTTGCTTTCCCCAGAAAAGCCTTGGCTGTTGTTAGGGTACAGTGAATTATCCCGTCATAATTGTGAGCATAACCCTGCTCAGGCAGCAGGAATAATCAGGCTGGTATAACAAACAATTTTTCGATCCCAATTTTGCCCGTAGATCGTAATATATAAAGGAACTTGGGTGTTTTCGAACGATGTACCTAAATACAAACTTGAGTACGTCGTTATATCAAAGAGATTACGTTTCACTCAACATAGACGTATGTGATTACAGTGTACTGTATCCTCTCCAGTCATGATCAGCCCCGTGGTCAATGGCAACGCGCAGGAAACGCTTGCACACATATCCTTTTTTCTATTTGGTTTGGGTGACAGAAAATTGTGACCGGTCTTGGACCGATTTGTAAACATTTATACTGAGAAAACCCTCTAAAAGGGGGTTTGGTCAATGAATTTTGAAGAAAACACCGAGATATTTTCTGTTCAGGCCCAACCCAGGCCATGACCACACCTAATAGTCATGTCCCAGTATAAATTTGCGCATAGTTAGCACTTTTTGTGCGCATTGCTGGCAGGGACAATATAAGCCATTTTTCCAACATTATATACTTACGCCTAGCTGTTGTCCGAAAAATCTAGCCTACTTCTCATTTTGGCAACAATCGATGCTCAGCAGGTGCGGATATACGCTAGGCAATCGCTGACTTCCTTCGCACATTGGTTGTCAGCACTTGTCCCTTGTCAAAGCAGCTAAACAGTTTCTGGTATATTGAAAATGCGACAGACAGATAATCCCACTATGCAAACAAATTTTAAAACAGCTTGTTCTTTTTCTGTATAGTAGTCAGATTCCTACTATTTCTGTTCTGGATCCGCGCCTGCTCTGCGGCTGGGGAAGGTCCAAAGTACGTCCACAGTACCCCTTCATCAAAGTGCTATCCTTCAACATCCTTCATACACTTTCATCTGGTGTCGGTTGGTTGGTTGGATCTGTTGTTGAGTTAGGCATCTTCATGTAGGTTCCCTGTAAGAGGCGCTTTATTCAATTACTTTGTAACAAGTTGCCCTTAAAAGTGACAGTTTTTTTAAAACGTATTTCTTCTTGAAATAATTCGAAAGTAATTTTGTTTCTTAAGAAGGCTGAGAAAGAAAAAAAAAGCAATAACATATACATTAAATGGTAGAAGGATAGCGACCTAATAGTACATGCCGAGGCTAATAACCGTCCGGTGGGCTTTATTTTTAGGTATGATTTGTTTTATAAGAACCAGTGAATTTGATCGAGGGTCATTGTCCTTACTTTTTTGGTGATTTCAGCTTTAATTTGTTCTTAAATTGTTGTTATTTTTATGAGCGCTTTGAACTGAAGCAAGAAAAAGACATGCAAAAACGAAACGTCTCGCACCGTATATGTATTGTACGGTTATATTTTGAGACGAAATACGTTTATTGTATGGTGGAACAGTCCATTTATCTGAGTCCCATAGAAAAACGGTGAATCGTTTTGTGTTTTATACGGAGTTGCTAAGTTAAATTACAAGTTTGAGTAAAGTTGCAACCAGAAATATTTTACAGTAAATAGTCCCAGCCTGAGCTTCTTCGGTTGTTCTTAAAGTTAGGCCAATTTGAGCCTCGCGCTCGTTGTTCTTACAAAGTTGTTCTTATAAAGATAAAAGCGTGTAGTTGTGTTGCCCTTTCCCTTTGTCAAGAATGTTCGTACTGGGAAGAACTTGTACTCATATCGCAGAAATATATGAAGAATTTGAGAATTGATACCAAACGTGATGTTGATGATGGTAACTTTTTCTAGTAGTATATTTACAGTAATACACATGAATGACTCTCAGTAACAAAGATAAAGTAATCACTAATAAAGATCAGTGAAGAACAAGTACCAAGGCTGTTCGTTGTCGTGATTAATTCCATTGATTCCGTTTGTTGTTGTGATCCACTGACTGTCGTTTTCCAGATGATGATGACGTTACTGTCACTATCGTAGTTAAGTTGGGACTGAGGATATATTAAGCGTCCCCTCGCTAATTCATAAGCGCTCCCTGTTTTCAAATTTGTAATAAGCGCCCCCTTTATTTATCCCCTCCCATCCCCAAAAGATGAAGACATACACTGGAATTAAATTTCATAAGCTGTCTGGCCAATCATCGCACCGGATTTGGTCAGGTGGATGAGTCTGAAACAGCGTCAAACACTCGTTTGGGTGTTTGAACCAATTTCAAACCCTCGCGCTAAAGATGTTTTAGATGTATTAAATAGTAAGGAAGCCAAAACTACCGTATGATGATTATAAAAATGATTTTTCTTTTTTTCCGTGCCGAGAGCGGGACTCAAACACCGACCCCGTGGACTACTTCACTACTTTTTTTATTACCACCACACTACCACTAGGCTATCTAGTCGATTTGTTTCAACCATTCGAATAATGTATTTTGCAAAAAACTCATCGACCATAAAATTCTTCCGTGGACTATGTGACAATATTCCATTCATTTGAGAAGTTATTTCAAAAACTCGTGCTTAGTGTTTGACGAGGCTTTCCAAACACCTCGAACCAATAAAAGCAATCGGTCGAAGAGGACTCGCGTTTTCATTTTTCTCGGTGTTTGGAACCCCCCTTCAAACACTCGCACTCGTTTTTTAAATATAAAATAATCGTACTGTTCGGGCGATTATTAATGTCGATGTTGAATAAAAGGGCTTTGTATCTGATCTATAAAAATGTGTCTACAAATATACTATTCTTGGAGTCTTGGCACTCGACCAAAGATCCGAACACTGAATGAAAGAAAGCTATTCCCTAGTGTGTATAAACCCTTTGTTAATAGACCTTTATATGTCATTCTGTTTTATATTTTATCTATTCTGCGATGAAGGCCGCGGCGAGTGACCGAAAATTCAAAGCGTTTTATATATCTTTAAATGTTTTAACAAATAATTTAGTATATATATAGCAACACAAATTTTTAAAGATCAGATACGCTCCCCCGAGTATAAGCCCAAAAACTCGTTGCAGAAAATCGTACAGAATCTGACTACGTTTCATGTGTTAATTGCTTTGTATGACATTTCTATTGTTTGCTGAATGAGTGGAAGTATTTGAATCCATTTAAAAATTTGAAATTGTCGGGTTTTTTTAAATACGTAATTATGGCGAAATATACTGACAAGTTTGACACGCAAAACGGCATCTATTTATAAGATCGAGCAATTTTGAAACGCGAACTTCCCTCCGAATATAACCCCACCCCTAATATAAGCCCACCCCGAATATAATCCCATCAAAAATCGCTTTGAAAGCTATGAGCCCATGGGCTTGTATTCGAAATTTTACGGTACATATTCTTGATCTCTCAACATTTATTGGAACTCTCCCAAAGCTTTTTTATTATGAACCAGATTTTTGGCTGAGGTTCGTTGTTCGTAATATTTGGGGCATTTCAGCCTCAAATTGTTCCTAGTAAATTGTTCTTATTCTATAGTTAGTAAGATTGCTGTAAAAGAGCAAGAGTATGGCTCCCAGTCTTCCCAGCGTCAGATTGTTCTTAAATTTTTCTTAAATTTTGGGCGATCTGAGCCTCGTTGTTCTTCAGTTATAAAGTTGTTCTTATAAAAAAGCGTGTATTCTGAATTAATTTACAGTACACAAGTTTTAATTTAATACCGAAGAAGCAAAGCAAATAGGCGAGAATCGGTAATTGTTATTAAATGATCCTGGTGATTAGTTATTTGAGACAAAACGCTCTGAAAGGTGTTGGGAATTGAAAAACGTTTGTTGATAAACATTACTTCATCTGGCACTTGCTGGTCGACCTATCATTCTCAAAATAGACCAATTTACGAAAACACTATGCCTCAGTAAAGTACAGTGCTGTATACTTGCTCCGTGATAATAAGCTCCTCGTGCTTCATTTCCATTATTTTTATTTGTATCATTCCAACTATCTCTATTTGAAGGAAAGCGTGAACTATTTTAGACAGAAATTTGTACCCAAAGCGCCAAACAGAACTGAAACTTTACCAAGCTGTGGCCGGTAATGTGTGTATATTATATTGATAGAAAACACATTCGAGTTTTTATGCGCCGGGTTAGATTCATAAACCAATACCAGCCCTTTTCCTTTTTCTTTTTGCAACAATTTTATAAGAACATCGAGTTTCAGAAAGTCCGAAATTAAGACCAACCCGTGGGCGATATTTAAAACCATATATATGTTAACCATATATTTTTGCATCAGTGTGGAACCCTTTATCTCGTGATGATAATAAATGAGTAATATAGCATAGTACGCCCCCTGCCCCACACACACATGCACACACACACACGCACGCACACACACACACACACACACTAGAACCCAATGAAATATATAGCTGCTCTTGAGATATATCGCTTCAAGTTTAAGATGTCATAAAAGCATTCGAATAGAAGTTTCATTGGATTTTCAATCGGGGTGATACAAAAAGATTTGACTGCCGTTTTAGAAACTTGCTCCTTCTGTTTTACCCAAAAAAGTCAGGTCGACTGGTTTGCTTTAGTTTACAACGTAGACTGCAGCTTGCAGTCGTTCGGCTTCTCTCTCCTTAGCAACCCACTTACAAAAAGCTGCCATTGCAATCTTAATAACGCTTCCATTAAAAGCTTGTGGGCGCGCGCACCACGCGGTTATAGTACTACTCCTTAAGGAGGGCTACAGTCAGGGTATTGCTACCATGGAGACCAGATTCCGTGAGTAGGTTCTCCAGTCCACTCTCTTGGAACTTCTTTCCTATCATCGATAGGAAGTTCAATGCGATGTATAATCCTCCCATCTGAACAACCAGGTGCTTAAACTCCTCCGACACTGGATTCTTTGGTCTTGGTGTATATACTCGATTCAATTTCAATTACAATGCAATTCAGTTCAATTCAATTCGATTCAATTTCAATTCAATTCAATTTCAATTCAATTCAATTCAATTTCTTTTTATTTTCTTTATAAATTAAGTACAATAAAGTACACTGCCGGTATATCGCCAGGTCAAACGTGGTAACAGTGCTCCTCTGCCCTAGGTTTTCCGTCAGAGCTTGCACACCCTTCAGTAATGTATAACCTGTGCTGAACTCAGTAAGTGAGCCAGCTATTGTTAGTCAAGAGCGTACAGTGTTATGAGGCACAGTCACGGTTTACATCTGAGCATTGAAGGCAGTCCAGCTGGGTGTGCTCTGCTCATTCTAGTTTTGTCCGATTGAAAGAAGACTTTGTTGGTCGAGCCGTAACAAAACCCAGACCAGATCTTTCTTGTCGATGCTTGCATGGATGTCACTATTTGGGAAAATCTGTTCTTCTCGTATTTTCCCTAATAATGAAGTTATACATTTGGCCGCTTGCTGCACACACTGCATTCGTAGATAGTTTGGATATGAAGGGGTAGTCCCACAGATTAACGTCTTGTTGAATAGTCACCACGTATCTCTCGGGCAGGTTTTGGACCATTCTGGTGTCTCTGATAAGCAGCCACGATTGTAGCGTGTGTGATTTGTTTCACGTTCAGAGTTTTTTTTCGTTCAGATTATCAAATTATCCCCTGCGAACTGAACAATAGTACCAGGTGGAATATTCGAGGGCACAACGATACCGAGGTCTTCAGATTTTGCCCTTATTTCCCTGGCGAAGCTGGTGTCAATGACCTCAACATCGTCGTACGAGGAACAATGACCCATTTTATGCAGCAGTTTGACAATTTGCTTTGAACCGGTTAAACAATGGACAATAACTGCAAATCCGACGTGTTTTGACGTTTTCACTCGGCTGTGTGTTACAGCGTGCACAATATCCTGACCCAACATCTGAACTCGTCGTTCCTCCTCAGGATCACTGCACACAGGAACAGTTACTTGTTCGCCTGCTTATAGTTTATCCGGCTGAGATAACATCCAACAGAGAAACCCATACAGATTGTCCGGAAGAAGGCGCTTCCCTCTATCCAATAAAATGTCGTCAACAGACAATGGCTGGATGGAAATTCCCTTGCACTTTTTCACATCGGATCTTAATATCTGGGTTGCATGGTAGAGGAGGACCTTTATTTTCTCGATTTCTGTCTCCCGGGCTTCTTCATTGGAGTCCGTTCGAGTTTTTTTTTCTTGTACATGCTTTTGTAACTGATCTTGTTGCAGCATTGATGACACAGAGATTTTACTTGAGTAAACTAAATCGGGTTTGGAAGGATCTGGCTGTTTGTGAAACACTGTGGAATCAAAAAAGTTATTTCTCAATCTTCTCTTTATTTTCTAGCTTCTGCATGTAAGTACTCCATGATGATGTTTAAAACTTTCTGACAAAAGAAGGAGAAGACCAATCGAGGTGAAACCCATCCAGACTTAGTAATCATACGAAATATCAAACACATAGTTTATCTAGTTTCAGAAATATGATTTTCATATTTATTTGAAAACCCGAGGGCCTTAGATATAGAGTCATACATTAATGCCTAAACTCATATCAATCTCGCATTTGATACAGTTAAGGGTTTGCTGGTATTTTATTGGAAATGTAATCATCTTAGGATTAAGGAAGCATCGCATTTCAAGTATTTTGCAGCCTCTCCAAGGCGCAGTTGTTAATCATGAAAACTGATTTTTATTTTCCCTATCAGCCGTTGCCATGGTAACGGATGTAATACTAAAAAAAAATCAAACTAGTCAGCTTCTGGAGTTACATTATCTCACCAAGTATCACACAAGTGTCATCAATAATTCCAGAGATATGATTATTTTTATTCTTGTTCCGTTATGCCGATCTGATTTAGTACGTCTTATAGCCCCCACCCCACCCCCTATAAAATACGGCGTAGCAGATCACTGACCCCACATTGTATTAGTACGACAGGCCTAGAAATGTTCTATGGGTATCAGTCTCTCATAATGTGAAGTCAAATCGTTTGTGTGGTGGGGGTGCTACGTGGTCTGAACATGAGAAAGAAAACAGCGGTCCGCCCGAGCAACTTATCCAAATAGTGTAGATAAGTATAGAAACAAATGAAATCCGACAATTCGGAAGATTAAAAGGCTATAATTCAAAGGAACACTCAATGCAACTTGCGTTATGACCAAAAGTGGCCTTTTCCTCCCGGGAGGAAAACGCCATTTCTTGACTTATGGTGCGACTGATTTTACATAGATATGTAGTACCATCAGCAAACGGGTATGTTTCATTTGAGCCTGATGCAAAAAGATTTGACGCAGTCATGGTACCAATTAGCAATTAGCTACAAATTGGAGCATTATCCGAATGCGAGTACTGATGATGGTACGGGACGGCTATTTTAATTTTGTGACTAGTCCTGATTATCTACGTAGATGGGTTAAGGCAAGTAAATACAAAGGCATTATCTCGTTGAAAACTTATCAGGAGGAAAGGTCCACTTTTAGACTTGCACCGAGTTTTTTAACCCTCTCTTTTAGGATACTATATAATGTTGCTACTAAATTTTAAACTGTTTTCCATTATGTTGTGTCACCTAAGTTAACAAATGATTTACTCCTATATCATTGCAGTTTGTTATTAGTTATTTTTACGTGATGTTAGAATGCTCTTCAACGTGCCAAAAATTGCACTTTTACTGTAATTAACGTTTCCATGGCAACCTTATTGGGCCTCAAATGCACCCTATTTTTGACATTTAAACATATTTTACACAAAAATGAGTTCGGTGACCCCCATTTTTTATTGTTTTATCATTTTTGGGATACCAAGGAAAAACGTTTGACAAATAAAAAAAAAATTTACAGAGCCGTTTTGCTGCCACCTTAATTTTACGAAAATTTAAGCTGCCGCAAAAACCGCCCGGTATAACATTTTTAAAATTTTTCAAAATGTTCTCATTGATATACAAATAATAATAAAACAGTAAAAAATGGGGGTCACCGAACTCGTTTTTACGTAAAATAGGTTTAAATGTTAAAAATAGGGTGCATTTGAGGCCTTATAGCGTTGCCATGGAAACGATAATTACAGTAAAAGTGCAACTGTTGGTACAATGAAGAGTTATTCTAACATCACTTCATATCAACTGATAGTAAACTGCCATGATATTTTAGAATGTCCGTCCTTAAATTTGATAGGGTAGAAAAACGGAAAACAGGTGCGAGCCACCATAATGGTGACTCCTCCGTCGGGGCTTTGCAGCACCATATCAGAAATTGCAAATCATAATCAAATGGAACGCAAATGGGTTAAAAAACCCTACTGGTTGGGAGGCTGACCAGAAGGCTATGTACAGAAGTGTAGCCGGTGGGTGCTAAACCACTCGACCACGCTACCTCCTTATATGCAGATGCAGTTAGAAAAGGTAAGTAAACTCTAAGACAGAAAGTGGATCACTTCGGATAAAGGTTTCACGTTCTCCGGCATATAATTTTTAAATGAACCGAAGCATATATGGTGGATCTTACATGTAAGTTTCTTTTTATCATATGAAAATCCATAAGAAAAAAACGAACGTCTAGAACCAGCGAACAAGAAAATCATATAAAAATCCATAAGAAAACACGAACTTTTGAGCCAGCGAACAAATAATTCAACTGACTTTGTTAAAAAAAAGCATAAAATAACCACCGATATTTTATATGTACAAATATATGACTTTTACCAACACTCTTTAATACCCGGTGTCTTATGGATTTTCATATGGCAAATGCAAATATTCAACCGTTCCATTATCCCATTCTTCAATATCAACACACACAACTTGGCAGGTTCTTGTGAGACGCACTTTTTTAATAATCTAACATCTTCGTGCTTTGTTCTCTTTACATACTCGGCCCCCAAGTTAGGACTCGAGTTTTCTCTTCCTTTTAACGGAGGGCAGGTGGTACTTTAATTACGAAAATATTCGGACGGAAAACATTTCGTTCAAAAATATCGTCCGAAAATATATATTTAGCCACTTATAGTCGTCCCTAACGCACTGTGCAATGCCTTTCAAATCTGGACAGTATATAATACGAAGGAACACGTTTTAAAATTTCTCGATCGCGCTTCGTTATGTTTTACCTATGTCCAATGTCCTGCAGTTGGTTGAGTTCGAAACGTATGTATTCATCAAATTTGTCTAAGTTTGGTGACACTTGACATACTTACTAACTGAAAATTTTCGTAATTGAAGTACTCTGTCGTAGTTTGTACCTGGAAATAGAAGCCAAGTGCCTAGTTTGCACTTCGTGTCTACGTGCGTTACGAATTCCACTATATATGCATAATAGCTGTTAATAAGATCAATAGACCATTTTCGATATTTCAAAATTCAGCATGGTTGAGAGGCCGAGGGGACTAACAAAAATTATGTATTCACCGGTATATTTCAATTCCATTGTTTCTTCCCAAGGTCTCGCATATGATGTTGAATTTTAAAAATATCGAAAATGGTCTGTTTGGATAGATCATCTGCGTACATGTCTTCAATTTCTACGTATAGACTCTACATTCCATACAAACTACTGCCCAAAAAATCACATACATACGAATGGAACCAAATTGCCGAATGTTGTACTATCGAAACCTTGAATTGACCAGACAGATCTACTGAAATCTTCTATTCTATCACACCGACCTTTTAGTACCACCGCACCACTGCTCGGCTGGTGTAAATGCGTATCAACAAACAAAATGTCTGGAGCATGGATAACAAATAGGGACGTCTTGTCTGACATTATTAGTACTGCTAGTTTTATTTCTCCTGCAATGCACAGACTCTCAAGCTGCGCTACAACCGTAGTAGGTCGGTGCGTATCCTCAAGTCGGATAGGAAGGGGTGGGCCAGTATGTATTTTATAAAAATCTGATACTGATACAATATCAGCTGCTTCCGCAGCGGAAAGGAAACGCGAAGGTAATGGACCCCTAAACATATCGTATACATTGTTTCCAGTGCACATGCTTTGATACAGAAGGGTGGACCACAAGGGAGAAATAGCACCATCACCAGGGAAAACTAAACCTTGATTCACTACATTGTGCCCAATTACAAGGGCTATCAAACTACATGCATTACTTCCGTCCCTGCCAGCAACTCTACCCTGGCTGAATCTTTCTGGATACTTCCACGAAACAGTTCCGTTACTGTCTAGATCTGATTGTGGACCAACTCCCATTATATAGTCAAGGTTAAGTCCATCTTCGTCTCCAGTATTTTTGTGATCGATCCCCTCCTCGACGCCATCATCATCATCATTATCATCGTCAGCGTCATTATTGCTATCTTCATCTTTATCCTCATCGTCCTCTCCATCATCCAATTCCTCCAACAGAGTTTCCAGATCACTCGAGTTGTCGCGCCTGAAGACTCGTTTAAACTGTGACACACCACATCCTAACTGGTCCATGGCAAAGTTTAATCCACGTTGGATTATACCGACCTTTCCTCTCAGCACCTCAGTGCTCAAAGACTCAGTTGCGTACCTTTCCTACAATGAAAGGTAAGTGTCAGATGGAGCAACTCGGAACTGCCCATCGCGTATGCACTGGTTGTTCTGGATGTATTGCTACACATGAGTATTCTGCATGCTACGGTCTACGAACACTGAAAGGGAAGTATTTGTTGGGTAACGGGTGGAAAACCGACACTGACTGTGAACTAGGAAATGCAAAAAGAAGACCTTCGCATTAAAGCAATATTCGAAATATTAGCTATGTTGCATGGGGAGAGCGCATGCGCCATTTGGCCTTGACTATTCAGATGTGTCTGTGGTTATGTAACTAGTTTCTGCCAATGCTCAAAGGAAAGATAAAGTCTCACAAACAAACATTCTAATACTCACCATTGCTCTCACATGAAGTCCAGTGGCGTCCAACTGCCCCTCGCTGTTCCTCTGTTCACTGTCACCACTGCCTGGCACTGGATCACTTGTTCGTTCAGCGATTTCTGGCACAAATAATCGAATTTAATGCTGTTACATTTGATAATTCTTGCCAATTGCAATTAATGATTTGGGGTCTATATATATCACCAAGCTAAACCACAACCGTAAAAAAACTCCTTGGAAATTAATGATGAGAACACATAGTTTCATTATCATTCGAGCTGGATCTCCATTACACTGGCAAATGTCTAAGTTTATCTGGAACAAACAAAGATGGATACTACTTTGAATCATTTCGAATATCATAGTTGGAAAAAACGTTGTAGCAAAGTATTCATCACCACCTCGAATGATAATTACCTAGCATTTCCAGTAGCTTGTGTTTCTCCCGTTGGAGTTCTGGAATGGTCGTGTTCTTGTAATACAGTAAGAAGTCCTTCGCTTCACTGATTACTAGTTTGCATTCCTCCTCGTACCTCTGGCATTCGTTCAACAGTTCACATACAATTCTTTTGTGGCGGATGGGAATACCTGAAGAGTACACAGTACACAAATATCCATTTATTCTATAATCTTAACTTGGCTACGTTTATTATAAAGGGGGCATTCAAATGATGAAAAATCTTCAACAGCCTGTAAACCCTTAAGAAAGCGATAACAAGAGTTATAGGTTATAACGAATTTGTTTAGTAGGCTAGCATACAATGTATCATCCCATCTGCTACCACCATGACAACAACCAAGGCGAACACAATATACCATTATACAACTTGCCAGTTTACTTTATGATGGAGCAATTTACGGTCGACCTGGAGTTAAAGATAAATCAAATAAGAAATACTTTAAATGCATTACCATCCGCGTGTGCTCAAGTGAAGAAAGGGCACGCTAGAATGAATTCAGAAAGCTCTCCATTTGCTAGACAATCAAATGGTGGAAGAAGAAATTTCTTTTATATATGAGAAAACACTGCAATTGTTGTTCCTAAATGCCTTTCAGTTCATTGAAGAAGGAACACGACAACAGGAAATCACTACAGGGCACTTGTCCTCTTTCCACTGACTGTTGAAACAAAAAGCAAACATGCAAGTGGCAAAAGTATTTTTCATAGAAATGGCTCTAACGGATACTGCACTATCTTTATTAACCTGCATGAGGTCCATCTTGTAGCATCCATGGAAATATTCCATTTTCAAAGTCCTCTGTTTTAAGACTGGTATCTTGTAGTGTATTGTACATTTTCACGAGGTCTTTCAATTCTTCCTTCTCTTTTGACTGCTTTTTTCGAAGCCGGGCTCGTTGTTTGGAGGAATCTGTTTTGAAAGGAACACAGACGAATATTGTAAATGTGTACTTTTGATAATAGTGAAAATAAATCAACCTTGCATTACATTCACAAGTGTAGTTGCGACTAAAATGCAAGATATACTTATACCATCTAAAATCAGTTTTCAGCTTCCCGTTCAGCTTGCACGTACCTTAATGCTAATCGCCGATAATACCGTGCACATACCAAAGTAACATACATGTACCTTAGTGAATTCCTCACTATTTGACCAACAGAAAACATACGACCATCATCTAGATATTAGTAAATTACTGGGAACAATAAACTACAATTTGACCAACCTGCAAGTTTGGCCATGTTGATGGTCACCTGTGAAATACTGAAGAACAAACTTTGTATGGCACTCCTCAAGTAGGCCAACACATTTTCAGTGAGACGAGTCTTCCCTACAGGGACTAAGGATGGAGATACACTGGTCTGGTCGGTTGACCCCGACTTTGGCTTGGCAAAGAGGTTTGGATAAAGCTTTGCTGCACACTGGATCAATGCTTTATCTTGCGATGACAAAGAAGCCGTCTCACAATTGGAGATGAAGGCTTTTTCTTCTGCAGTGATTGCTGCTCTCTTGCTAGATTGCTCTTCTTCTGCAAGTATTCATAATTGTAACAATAACTTAAGTAAACTACTATATAAGACGAAGTAGCAGAAGGAAAATGGTATGAGCAAGATAACCGGAAAAGAAGCTTGATACAGAGAACGTTGTAAACACAAGAGTCAAATAAGTCAGTATTGCTGAACATTTGAGAGATACATTTTTAAAAAGATAGATCACCTATAGTAGCAGATATTATCATCCTGACGAATATTAATCGTCAATGTTGAGCTGAGTTTTTTCGCTAGCCCCTCAACAAACCTGGAGCCTCCTTTCTCATTCGAGCTTGGGACCAGCCATGGCGGAGTTACACATTCACCACAGTTTTTCACTCAATCTGCAGACGGTACCATTTCGTCCTTTGAGGACTTGTCAGTGCAGCTCAGAGATAAATCTGAGACTGAAATATATCAGTCGCCCCAAGGGGTAACTAATATATTTCACAAGTGCACATTCTTTTCGAAAACCAGAGTGCTCGAACTCAAACGAGCGAGCAATGCAAAATGCAAGTGGTGTTATGTCAGTAAAGATAGCATAAAAAATGTACAGTCCCAAATCAAAGAGTGCTCAAGAAAACAAACCGTTACCTGAATAGCGGTCTGTAGAGGAGTGAAATAAACTCAATCTGCAGACAGTACCATTTCGTCCTTTGAGGACTCATCAGTCCAGCTCAGAGTAAATTTT
Organism: Epizoanthus fatuus; assembly: GCA_025434785.2. NCBI lineage: Eukaryota > Metazoa > Cnidaria > Anthozoa > Zoantharia > Epizoanthidae > Epizoanthus > Epizoanthus fatuus. The sequence goes on along the minus strand of JAOCZQ020435653.1, from coordinate 4,946 downwards.
GAGAGTGAAGATATTTCAGTGTGACACAGTGTTATCTTCACAAGGGCATACTGTTTTTGCAGCAAAAACAATATACAGTCCCACAATTTCTTCATACTTACCTTTGGCAAAGTTCTTAACTTCATCAATCCATCCTACCACATCTTTAGACTCTGACAGATCTAGATCCTTCAGCATTTCTGACAGTTTTTTCTTCGTGTCAGCTTCATCCTTATTAACCTGATACATGAAGACAACATGTAAGATCCTTACCAACCATTGGAAAAACAAGGCTAATAAGGGGTCGTTCACAATTTTCGAGATTTATCTCAAGTGTACAACGTGTGCGATTTTTGGGAAACCCCTCCCCTCCTGAAAGTGTACAGGATTTTGGTAATAAAAATCGATTGACATTTCCAAATTTCTTGAAAGTGTACATTAGCCATGTACCCCCTCCCCCCTAAACTATGTTTTGTACACTTGAGAAAATCTCGAAAATTGTGAATGGCCCCGAAGCTACTTCAGCAATAGCCCACATTGATTAGTACTGGAGGACTGAAGGGGAAAACAATTATAACTGGAAGATCATCTGCATGCCAATGATTATAATCGTAATTATATTATGTTCATTGTTAAAAATGTGACAGAGACAGGAATATTTTCCCATTTTTTTGAGAAAAACTAATTGGCTGAGAATTCTTAATTATGTCAATGAAACGTGTTTCAGCCATTTTCTCATAAGTAACATTTGACAATGCTGTTGATATTACGGCAGCAGTTATGAGAACAGTAAGTGGTCAGTAAAGAGGTCAGTAATACAATAACAGGAAAACAACAATATGTCTGTCGTTAGGTACAGTTCTATAGAAAACGTTATTATGGTAGGGAAAACTGACCTTCAAATATCTCTTTGAGAGAATAAAAGGCATCTTCTGGATTTTCCGTCTATTCCATGCAAGTGCGTGCTCTGTCAATAACTCTTCTCGACCTACCATGACATTAGAAGTGCAGTATATGCTCAAGCATACCTATATAGAATCAAAGGCTCCAAATTTCACCTGTACTTTAACTATCGACAGCAATAGGATCTACCAGTAATGGTCCTCTATAACAGCCTTGTGATAAAATAGTTGCTTACCTTCTGGGAGCATGTGCTTTGTGCTGTTCCCTAGTCTGGAGAAGTGACTATTTATCTGTTCTACTTCCTCTCCAGTCGTACCACTAGCCCCATTCTGCCAGCGCCCACCCCACAGCACCTAGCATAACCCATTTAGGGAATGAATCACATTATATATATATCAATGAACCAAAAACTACATGTATATGCAGTTCTCTGTCAGCACCTTCACAGATATTGAATGAAGCTAACCTGCGATCAGGCCTTCTTGGGGGAAGGGGGAAAAATACCGAAAAAAACAAGATAGGGAAAGAAGGCCTGACACAAATCGCGTCAGACAGCTTTCCGCCTACTGACCTTTGATATCTCTTGTCACACGTGGCCTGTCAACATTTAGCCAATCAACATTTAGCGGCACTGGATTGCTTGTAAATCTCGCGGCGAAAATTCTTACAGTCTAGACTGAGTCAGGGTGTGCTTACCAGCCTATTGTTAAATAACCAATCAGAGATGACCTTCAGAATCTGGAGGTAAAACATGGGGTTTGCTGCGATTTGTGTCAGGCCTTCTTTTCCTTCTCGCTTTCCCTCTCTTATTTTTTCTGCTAGTTCTCCCCCAAGAAGGCCTGATTGTAGGTTACAATGAAGCATATGTCCATTACATTACAATGTCCCACTTGTTCTAATATTACACATCACATGTTCAAGCTCAACATGAAAAATGTACTGATCACGATGAATTAGCAACATATAGATGTTTAAACTGAGCAGAAAGTTGTCACTGGAAGGATGAAAGTGTATAAAAACTGAGGCATCTGCCATGAATTTCACCTGACATGTCCAGCAATGTGCCTTTGCATGCATCACAGAGAGGGCTGGCTTCATTGTACTGGCGGTGGATGGGTCCTGCTTCAGCAGCCATGGCCAGAACTTGCAGATGACATCGTACCACATAAATTTAACTTTACGAGGAACAAGCAACACTTTTTGCAAATAATGGGCATAGCCATAAATTTCGCCATAAAACATGTTTACGGAGCCTTGAGCAATACTATGCCTACAACCCAATATTTCAAGCCCTCTCTCATCAAGGTTGCATTTCTTCCTAATTTTATTAGCTGCTGCTTTCCACTGCGTGACTCCACATTTGGTGTTATTTGCATCTTCCTGAAAAATAATTTTGACATGTTTTCTAGATGTAAATAATCTTGTTATCCGAGAACTACATTCTACAGAAAGCAATCAATAACAACTATATATGCCACTGATTTCCGTAGATACCTTTACCCTTTACTACTAAGGAAGTACACTAAAGCAGACAAATCGTGCATGAAAACAGAACAATTATGTTTCTATCTTCACTAGTCGTGTTTACAACAAGGAAATTACAGGCTCCTCCTTCTTCTAAAATGAAATTTCTTTTAGTAAACTGTCATTAAAATGAAAGTTCTTCTATTAAACTGTCATCACTGCCCAACATCAGTATATTGATTAATTTACTTCCATTTATTATAGTTATCATTTACTGACTCATTTTGTAGCAGAAGAAAAATACTATTCACTCTACAAAAATACAAACTAATTCCCACCTCTCTGTGTTTAGCACCTTTATAAACCTCCTTTATGTGGCCATCAACTTTACCATTTGACAAAACAAATGTTTCTCCGTAGTAGGTTTCTCTTTGTCGCCTAATAACAATATGAAAGAAATAAGAACTTTTAGAATAAAATGTGAGTTTTTGATTGTATCATATATTCATATATATCCATTGTACTGAAACTAATAGACGATTGTCAGCAGGTCAGTATCTGTTAACTTTGCCTTTTACAGAAACAATAAGCAGAGCAGGTGCATAGCACTAGGAGGTTAAAATTATGTAAGCCATATACAACTTATAGTGTTGGTAGTTACAGTATGTAATAGCTAGTAACAGTCTGATATAGTTTTGTCAACTAAAGGATATGATGTCTAATTGATTATGATGGGCAATATCCATTGATGACGTGAACATCTTGCTTTATTAACCAATGAATCCCTAACTTTTTGTATCCTAACACATGACTTAGACCAGGTTGTGGTCAGACACCAAAGCAGAAAATTAAAATGTGACTTACTTCCCTACTGACTTAAAACGGTAGAGCTTCATGTTGCCATCCACATGGGCAGAGTGCTGCTGGAGAGAACAGGCTGGACACAACATCCAATCCTTCATCTGCATCACATCTAGCTCAAAGTTACAAAACTTCCATTCTTTGAAGCTTCGATTGAAGGTAGACATATTGATTTTTCCAATCTAACAAAACAATACAGAATTTAAAAAAAATAAATAACATTGCAGTGTTCTCCCATGATTTTGTGAAGGCCAAGGGGTAATAAATTATTGTCTGCTGTTTTTCGTCTATGGAATCATTTGTTAAGCCAAGCGGCATTCAATATTTCTCAGAAGGGTCTAGGGAGAACACTGCATTGATAAAATATTACCATCACATGTAAATACTACAATCATTTATTATAATTACTATTAATGGATGCACCATATTTATTCCAGGTTTTCACTTCTGAATCAGACTTAGCCTTCAACTTTGAAGAAATAGTTAATGAATGACATGAAGCAGCATACTAAGGATGTAGGTAGGTATAGCATATCGTTGCACTTAATACTACTGATGCAATACCTGTACATGTTCATACAAGATAAAAGATACATGTACACTGCAGGTAACTGAACATAAATTAAATTACATACAGCTACTGTATTAACTAGTGTTAATCTTCTCACCCTTCCTCTTGCGACAGAAAAGTCTTGCAGACTATGGACAAAGGCCGTCTCTGAAGCACCAGGCATTCTTTTCTGAAGCAGATCCCAGAATCTGAATAGCTCTTGGTCAAATATGTGTGACACAATGGTTGGAGTTCCAGGCCAGAATCCAATTTTGATTATATCAGTGTTTGAATTGTGCCACTGTAAATCAACACTGCAGGTATCACATACATGGCAACTGATCTCATTCAGATCAAATCGACCTGAAAACGGAAAGACAATGTTAATTTATAAACAAAATTATATGTTTAAATTCATTTCATATTATATTGTGTAAATCTTACATTAGAAATGCTGGAAGCTCATGGGTAGACTGTTCGGAATATTTATAATCATTATAATTACATAATTATCCTCTTCAATTATATTGAGAATTAAAAAAAACAATTGCAAAAATTCATGACCGAGCTCATAAATATTTGATAACCTCTAAATGCTACAGTAATTGGTATCAGCATGCCTTGAGGGGATAAATTGTATCTGGAACAGTTAATGCAATGAAATTAATTTATAATATTTTATATCAAAGGCACTTTTGAATGTAAATAAAATTTACCAAAACAAACGAATTTCCTCACATTCAAGCAGAAGTAAAGTAATTAGAAAAGACATGTACACAATAATAATAAATATAGCAAACCCAAAGATTTCTGAATATCTGCCTACAGATTCTGATTAGATGATTTATGGGGAAGTCGTCACTGGGGGAGACAAATCAAGCAAATAAAACTAATTAATTCCACTTTTCTTAAGTCTTTTCGCTGGTCAGTTACACTGGATTAAATTACATGAAAGATTTTACAGTATGTGGATAACTTATACTAAACTTACTGACTGTCTGGCTCTCTGTCTTACTGACTTACTTACTAATACTTTGTGACAGTCTGATGATTGCTTAGTGCATGAAACTTGAGTTACTATCAGTATATTTTTCTATCTTTATGTAATTTGTACTAAACTTACTAATTATACCGTAAAATCCTACATTAAAGCCCCCCGGTTATAAGCCCCCCCGGATATAAGCCCATC
>JAOCZQ020434594.1:0-11126 GCA_025434785.2 Epizoanthus fatuus | reverse complement strand
TTGAAAGTAGGACACAAAGTCGGCTCTTCGTTTTCTTGGTAAGGGCTGTTACTTGTTTCGGAGGAGACAAAATGTATGACTATCTAAAAGACATTTTTGAAATTGGTAACACATTCAACAAAAGCAAGCTTCAAGCTAAAATGTTATTCAATACAAGATCCTTAAAAAGTTATTTGTATTTCTCTGCACATTAGCTGTTTTGATGGCCTGTTTAAGAATGTGATTATGATGGATTGCGATTTGCATGGAAAAAAGCGAGTGATGCCTGATGTATTCGAGTGTTGAAGTACAGCATGTTTTTGCAGTTCGAGTTTCCCGTCCTGTGCCATGTATATCGAGTTATTCATGTTAACATGTGACATATTTGATTCTTTTTTCTTTACTAGTGTAGAATTGAAAGTAGGACACAAAGTCGGCTCTTCGTTTTCTTGGTAAGTGTAAGATTTTGATTCGGGTTGGGATTGCGAAATAATTTTGTCTCCCTCCTCATCCCATCAGATTGAGAAATGCGATGCACAGCTGTTCACAAAATATAAAATGCAGATTGGTTGTTGAATTTCTCTCACTTCACAAAAAACGTTTGTGTTTCTCTGCATATTAATTGTTTTTGAATGCCTGTTTAAGAATATGACTATGATTGATTGCGATTTGCATGATGGATTCGAGTATTAAAATACAACACTTTTTTGCAGTTCGATTTTCTTGACCTGTGCCATGTATATCTAGTTATTCATGTTAACATTGGACATATTTTGATTCTTTTTTCTTTACTATTGCAGAAAGTCGGACACAAAGTTAGCTCTTCGTTTTCTTGGTAAGTGTAAGATTTTGATTCTGGTTGGGATTGCGAAACAATTTTATCTCTCGCCTGAGCTCAGCCCATGCGTTGCACAGTTGTTCAAAAAAAATAAAATGCAGATTGCTTGTTAAATTTCTCTCACTTCACAACAAATTTGTGTTTCTCTTTTGATAGCCTGTTTAAGAATGTGATTATGATGGATTGCGATTTGCATGGAAAAAAGCGAGTGATCGATTAGAGTATTAAAATACATGTTTTTGCAGTTCCAGTTTCCTGACCTGTGCCATGTATATCTAGTTATTCATGTTAACATTGGACATATTTTCAATTAATTCTTTTTTCTTTACTATTGCAGAAAGTCGGACACAAAGTTGGCTCTTCGTTTTCTTGGTAAGTGTAAGATTGTGGTTCTGGTTGGGATTGCGACTGCCACTCGTTAGAATTTATTACTGCATCTCTCTCATTCTATACAAATATGTGCATGGTTAGGCTCTTGAAAGAACAATAGTGGTCAATAGTTGCCGGGTATTCTCCAGTTACTCCTGTATCAAATATAAATTTATTTATGCTTTTAAATTTCTGTTACAAAAACATTGTGCATGTCGCATGCACCATCAAATGTTGTCATCACACAGTAATATATATATAGTACTAACATGCTTCATTCTTTCCTTTTACAGAAAATCTGTACATTTTATATATGCTTGGTTTTGGTGTGTTCATCACGCCTCGTTTTTGGTGTGTTCATCACACCTCGTTTTGGTGTGTTAATCACACCACTTTTCATGTGACCTTGTTTAAACCTGTGTTATTAAATTTATGCTGATTCTCATATAAACTTCTTGTGTTTCTTATAGTACTTCACATTTGGCATCTTTTGTACAGAAGTTGTTGTCAATGTAAGTATGGGGAACAGTATTGTGCAATACAGAGCTGTTATTGGAAGGCATGCCATATATTTAAAGTATAGGTGTTATTGTGAGTGTTTCAAAGGACAATTTTGGTGTTCTATACTATTATTATTTTACATGGAAGCAATATGTTTACCTGTGCTGAAAACTGTTGTGCGCAATTATGAGCTTACAAGTCTTAATTGTCTTTGGGTAACACAGATGTATATATACCAGTTTTACATTCCTGATCTTATAAGACTAGCAAATGATGTAGAAACTAATCCTGGTCCGAATGTTTTCAACATTGATCCAAGTGAGACAATTTGTGCACCTTATTGTCAAGGGCATTCCATTTTTGGACAAAACAGTGGAAAGCAATGTGTTGCTATGTCATTAAGTTGCCTTATTTACAATCACCACAATGCTATTTCTTCCTCGTTTGATTTGATGCAGGTTATGAATATTGGGAACTCTTTATATTCGGTGCTTTCAAAGTATCATACAGAAAATTACTTACTTCTTACTGAATTGCCAACAATGATTTCGTTATTTGGGTCAAGTTATTGTTTAAAGTACAGTAAGAGTTGTGCTGGAATTATTAATGAATGTGGAAATAAATATAACAAAGAAGTATATGTGCCTCTAAAATTTGCTTTTGAATCACTATTTGTTTCTCTGTGCTGTATTTCATGCTTGTTAACAGTAGGACTAAATACAGTTGCAAATTTTTATAGCTCTAATGGAAACTTCAAAGTATTTGATTCCCATAGTCGAGATCCTTCTGGTGCAGTTTCAGCTGAGGGAACATGTGTACTGTTAAAAATCAAAGGTACTACTGATTTGGAAAAATATTTTAAAACTTTTTATCATGATCAGCCATTTCTTCCTTATGAAATAATAGGAGTTGAAATTTCAAGAATCAAGATCGACTCCCAAGACTTTAAATAGTCATAACATAGATTCGTTATCATCAAATCTTGCAGAAACAAGCAAGCAGGAAGTAAATAAAAGCCAGGATGCAGATTATTGTTTATCTAAGAACTGCAAACAAAAGCAAAGATCAAAGAGAAAAAATGAAACACAAGTAGAAAGTGGGTTGATAAAAAGAAAAATATCTAGATACTGTTGTAAGGATGAACATAAATGTGGAATGATCCACCCATATGCAGTAGCCTCGAGTGCAAATGAGTCAACAAGAAATATACAAGATCAAGAAGGCAATAAAGATAACGGTCAATGTTTTCAGCAAAACGAAAAAGAACAGATGAAAGTCCCACCGCTTGAAACAACAGAGCTTAGTTTAACATTAATTAAAGACAACAATAATTTTCTTTTTATTCCTTGTAATGAAAGCTCACAGTTATTTATGTGTTCACTAAGCAATCTGCCACTAATTGTTAAGCACAATATCAACTTAACAATACCTAAGACACTTGGCAAACCATCAAAACTGTTTAAAATAAAAGGAGATGGGAATTGTTTATTTAGGGCATTGTCATATGTTATTACTGGTAGACAAACGTATTACTCTGTTGTAAGACAGAAAATTTTAGTTCACACGAGAAAGATAGAAAATCAGTTGTGTCCTCATGTGAATACATCCATAGATGAATATTTAGCTGCAACTGAAATGACTAGAACTACAGTTTGGGGAACAGATATTGAAATTCTAACAGCAGCATCGCTATTGTGCACTGACATTTATGTTTACTGTAAAGTTGGCAGAACCTTTAAATGGCAAAAGTTTTCAAGAACTATGCTTGGTGGAAATTTGCCTGATAATGACTGTTCAATCTATTTTAACCACACTCGTCAAATTCACTATGATGTTGTACTAGATGTTTTATCTCCTACTCCTGAAAATGTTGTCGATAATGGCATAAAACAAGTTCAGGACAGTCACTTTGCAAAATCTCACCTTGAAGAAAAGAGTATGGAATGTAATTCACAACCAAGAAACACTCTAATGGATGCATCTCTAGAAAAGAATGATGATCTATTGGAACAGAGTGCTAAATCGACAACATATGCTGCAAAGGATATCTCTGTAATGCAAACTACTAATGATACACCAAACATAAAGGAAACTGGGACATTAAACACATCTGCAAAAACTGAAAGAAATCAAGCTCTTTCAAGTATACATGCTGAATATAACAAACACACAGCTATTGAAAAAGAACAGAAATTTGTCTTCAACCACTTTTTCGTTTAAGCAAGGTTTTAAACTACTAAATATGAATGGGGATGCTGCAATGGCTGATTTTGCAAATCAAAACATTGCTAAATTTCATAACTCATTAAAATATACTGTGTATCGGTGTACAGTATGCCTTGAAGCATGGCCTCAAAGAACTAAAACAAAATTAACATCTGCTTATGTTTGTTTAAGGTGTGCAAAGGATAAGCAAATTCCTAAAAAGTTTTCGAAACAGAATGTAATGATTCCTTCTAAAGTACCAGCATAATTACAAGATCTTACTCAGTTAGAAGAAATGCTAATAGCTCGGGCACTTCCTATAATGAGGGTTTATTTAAGACCAGGAGGGCAAAGAGGCTATTCTGGGCACTGCATTAATTTACCTCAGGATGTTAAAGAGCTCGCCGAGTCATTGCCTCGGTATCCTAGGGATGAACCATTAATCATTGTGAACATGAAACAGAAAGACAAATGTTCAAAGAAGTGACAGTGAGAAGGGCAAAAGTAGCAAATGCGTTACATTGGTTGGTTGAGAATAATCCTTTGTACAAGAATTTAAACATTAATTTGCATTCATTACATTCTCTTCCTGAAAATGGTGTTCCAACTGATCTTCAGACAATTGAAACAGATGGAAACAATTCAGGTAACGAGCCAGACTTGGGTGTCGATAATGAATTTAGTGAATCTGATATTGTTTATAACAAAGACACTAACACCTGCTGTGGACACAACATTGCTATTGAGCATTGAACATTTCGCATAATTATATTTGCTATATCGAACATTGGAACATGAAGCATTGCAGAACATTTGTAATATGTTTTCATTTGTAGTTCGATCGAACTTACTTGAATATTTGAACAGTTACTTTTCGAGCGTCATGCTGACGTTTTGATGGCGCAGCCAAGCTGTCGTAGGTGTAGGTTCGTTAGCCTTTTCTAGTTTTCGACAACGACTGGCTTGGTGAGTAGACATGTTTTTCCTTGTCATTTTGTAGCTGTTTATCATTGACATTTAGGCTTGATATTAGCGAGAATCGCCTTGAGATATTTCATATAGTTTATCCGTGTAACGTAGAGTAGTTTTGTAGCCATAACTTCAATAGTTGTAGAGCTAGTCGCTGAAATACTGCATCGTTGCAATCATAGCGTGAATCTCAAGAACCAAGCTTCGACAAGCGACTGACAGGCTGCGTAGATATTGTCAAGTTAATTGTACGTTGTCCGATTACTCATAAACTCTTGACACATAAACTCTTGTTTGTCTCACTCCTCGATTCTAACGTGAACATTTTGGTAGCAGAGCGAGGTTAGATAGATTTCGATTTCGGATTATTGAACTGTGTTTTTGTTCGTTGGTCTTGTTGAATCCAAGATGGCTGACGATGACGTGTCTGCAGAACGACTGGTGCCCAGGCCACACGATAGCGTAGGACTCGAACCCAGGCCAACGGACGAGAGCACGCGCGTGCACGGACATGAAATCGAGCATGAGGAGGCAAACAAACCGGAAGTTGACTGTGAAGAGTTAAGTACCGGACATCCGACGAGGACAAGACGTCCTCCTGCCAGGCTCAATGATTACGTAATGAGCGACGAAAGGGAAAGATCTAAATGGCTCTTTGCGAGAAAAAAAAAACAATTGGGGACCCAACAGGCCATGGCTGAAAGCGAAGATCTTGAATCAAGAAGAGAACTAAAAAACTTAGTCCGGAAAATCGAAGTTTCAATTCACGAGCTGGAATCAGCCAATGAACGTTTGGAAGTTTGTCTACACGGAGAGGAACTTGATCAGCATTTGAAAAGAATGGATGAGAGAATAAGTTCGGCAAACACGTGCGTTCTGAAAGTGAATGAGAAAATTCGAGAATTAAAAGACGACGCCTCAGTGATAACCAGATCTTCGAATTTCAGATCTTCGAATTATTCCAAAGCCTCCGAAGCGACAAAGAGAGCAAAGATTGCGAAGCTTAAATTAGATCAAGCAAATAAGGAAGCGGAAAGGCGAGCGATTGAGGAGAGGGAGGAATTCCGAAGGCGTGAGGAAGAAAGAAGAGTCAGTGAAACACGACAGATTCGAGAACTCGAATATCAGGCGGAACTACTCAATCTGGAGGCGGAAATCGAAAAAGAGAATGACCCCGACAGCCTTAATAATCGACTGCGCGACTTCAATGATGAGCCTGCTACTCGAGAACCCATCAACACGGTGAAGGGAAATGCAGCAAAGCAGACTGATCGTGAGGCCCTCCATACTCCGAGAAGCTCGTGGGTCAACATTTTTCTGTCACGAATCAGAATCTCCAGCAGTTAACCGTGATTCCCGCACAACTCCGAACTTCGTACGTTCCATCCAAAGTTAGAACTACCGCGTTTCTCTGGAGATCCGCTTGAATGGCCACATTTCATCGCACTCTTCAAGAGCCTGGTTCACGACCAGCCATTCACTGACACCCAACGCATGACTTACTTGCAGCGCGTGCTAGATGGTGATGCGAAGCGAGCTGTCGGTGGCATGTTGAACCATGGACACCTGTACAAAGCTGCTCTCCAGGAACTTGAGGAGCAATTCGGTAGTGAAGAAATTGTCGCGGGCGCATACCTGAGAACCACATTTGAACACCAGAGAGTGAAAGAAGACGACTTTAACCAGCTTCGATCACTAAGTAACACACTACACGTGACAGTTACTACACTTGATAGCCTAGGATACGTGCACGATCTGGCAGCGTCTGATAACCTACGAAGGGTGGTGAATAAGCTCCCAATCAATCTCAAGGAAAGGTGGGGAGAACACCGAATGGAACTGCACCCTAAGATTCCAACCCTGATTGAATTCGATCAGTGGTTACGAGCCAGAGTCAGAGCAAAAGCATCAGTAGCAGATCCAAAACGGCCAACAAACCGTACTGATAAGAAATCCACATCGCCTAGACAGGGAGGACCAGGCTTCCGCAAGGAGTTGACTGAGTTCTCTATGCTGGCCACAGGTGCCAAAGAACGTACCCCCAAAGAGCGTGCACACAAGACGCAGTCACAAAAGGTCCCGCCAAAGGCCGAAGATCGCAAAGTGAACCCGGTATGTTATGTATGTGACCAAGCTCATGACATATCCGAGTGTCACAATTTCAAGGCGAAGACCGTCGACGAACGAGCACAGCTTGCAAAGAACAAAAAACTCTGTTTCAAATGTCTGAAGTCGACAGATCACATGGCCAGAAATTGCAGCAGCCAAGTGTCTTGCAAGACGGAGAACTGCAACAAGAATCACCACACTCTGCTTCATGGTGCAGCACCCGTGTTCGTGCATGTCGGAGCCGCATCGGTAGGGTCACAGAGAACAACAGTACTGCTACAAATCGTCCCACTTATCGTCCAAACGCCTAAGGGTAATTCAGTACAAACTTACGCACTACTGGACTCAGGAAGCCAAGCTACATTAGTCCTAGAAGACTTTGCCCGCCAGATTGGCCTAGAGGGACAAAGCATCATACTTCACATCGGGACCGTAAGTGCGCAAGACAAGGCTCACCAAGCGACAAAGGTGTCCTTCTCCGTGAGACCAACCGATGATGATGGCACTACTCCAATTCAAATTGAAGAAGCGTGGACCGTGCCACGACTAAATCTACCGACCCAAAGTGTGACGAAATCGATGATTCAGTCTTGGCCTCATGTAAGCGACATTGAGGTCCCACAAGTTGACTCCCGTGATGTGACCATGCTAATTGGAGCTAACGCTATTGACGCCATTGCCCAGTACGAGATAAGAAGAGGTAGTCCTGGCCAACCTGCAGCTGTGTTGACAGCGTTCGGATGGACACTAACCGGGTCAGTGAAGAGCTTCGTCCCTACTGAGCAATTACATTGCATGTTTGTGCACAAGATACCAAGTGCTGATGATCTCCTCCATGAACAAGTGCAGAACTGGTGGCGGACGGATGCGTTTGGGACCAAGTTCCAGGATGATTGCCCACGATCACGTCAAGACAAGCAAGCACTCGAGATATTGGATAGAACGGTACGCCACAATGGGCAAAGGTACGAGGCCGGTCTACTGTGGAAAGATCCTAAAGTCCAGATGCCTGACAACCGAGTAATGGCGGAAAAGCGACTAAAGTCAACAGAGCAAACTCTGAATCGTGACAAATCACTGGCTGAGAAATACTGTGAAAACATCGAGGGTTACATAGCCAAGGGCTACGCAAGGAAGCTCTCACCCGAGGAGGCTGCCATACCCCATCCCAAGCAGTGGTTGTTACCGCACCATCCTGTGCTGAACCCGAACAAGCCCGGAAAGGTTAGAATGGTCATGGATGCTGCAGCGAAGAGTGATGGCGTATCACTGAACAACAAACTCCTGATTGGACCTGATCTCCTGAACAGTCTCGTTGGCGTTCTACTCAGGTTTAGAGAAGGGAAGGTGGCGATCGGTGCTGACATCGAGGCGATGTTTCATCAGTGTCTCATTTCTGAAGATGACCAGCCAGCTCTCAGATTTCTGTGGCGTGAGCTCGACCGCGACCGTCCACCCGATGTGTACCAGATGCTCGTGATGATATTTGGAGCAGCATCCTCACCGTGCACAGCAAACTACATCCTAAGGAAGACAGCAGATGATAACAGCAACGACCCATCATTCTCACCCGAGAGCATCGAGACAGTGAAGCGCAACTTCTACATGGATGATCTCCTCAAGTCAGTTCCTGATGTGAACACTGCTATTCAGTTACAGAAAGAACTGACCACCCTACTTGCAAAGGGTGGTTTCCGTCTAACGAAGTGGAGCAGCTCGTCACGCGAAGTACTATCCCAAGTTCCAGATGAGGAGAAAGCAAATCCATCCATTGATTTGGACCTTGATGAGCTTCCCATTGAGCGTTCTCTCGGCCAGAAATGGAACACTGAGACTGACTGCTTCAGGTTCTCAGTCAGCATATGTGATACTGCATTATCTAAGCGGGGAATTCTAAGTCGAGTGTCATCTGTCTTCGATCCCCTTGGAGTACTAGCCCCATTCCTGTTACCAGTCAAGTGCCTGATTCAGACCTTATGGCGTAAGAAAAAGGACTGGGAAGATCCTTTGGATAAAGAAGATCGAGTCACGTGGGAAAACTGGCTTGAAGACCTGTTGAAATTGCGGGACTTTGAAATTCCACGCTGTCTGTGTACCGATATCCAGCATGCAGTCCAAGTACAGCTTCATGTCTTCGGTGATGCTTCAGAGCTAGCATTTGGCGCAGTCGGCTATGCAAGGTTCGTGCTTCTGGATGGAAGGATTCATGTGTCATTTGTCATGGCCAAGACACGTGTAGCACCCCTACGACAGTTGAGCATTCCCCGTCTGGAGCTTCAAGCAGCAACTCTGGCAGTGCGTCTGGCCGATACCGTCAAGCAAGAGCTTACACTCGACATCACCGACACAGTCTTTTGGAGTGACTCTAAGACTGTTCTCCTCTACATTGCAAACGAAAGTAGGCGGTTTCACACATTTGTCGCGAACCGCGTCTCCGAGATCCAGGATTCTTCCAGTGCTACCCAATGGCGTCATGTACCAGGACGACTAAATCCTGCAGATGATTGTACACGTGGATTGCGAGCAGCAGACTTAGATAAGGAGTGCCGATGGATAAATGGGCCCCCATTCCTGTGGCAACCAGAAGATCAATGGCCCCAGAAGGAGTCTGAAGAGCCGACAGCAGAGATCCCTGAGATGAAGTCATCATGGACCGGCCTGGTTACTCACATTGATCAAGCCCTACCAGATCCAGCCAAGTTCTCCTCCTGGACTAAATACCGGCGTGTAATTGCCTGGATGCTTCGCTTCGTGAAGAATTCAAGATCAGTTGTAGGAGATCGTGTCGCAACAGCCCTCACTGCTGAAGAAATCCGTCAAGCTGAGGATATCGCCCTGAAGTATGCCCAAGTTGAGTCATTCCCGCAAGACCTCGAAGCCCTTCAAGACGGAAAGCCACTCCCGCAACGAAGTCAACTCCACGCCTTGTACCCAAAGCTCGGTGAAGATGGTCTACTGCGTGTAGGAGGTCGTCTACGCAAAGCTCCAGTTCCAGAGGAAACGCGTCACCAGATCATATTGGAACCAGCTCATGATGTCGCACGACTGGTGATGACTCACTAGCATCTGCGTTTACACTGTGTAGGTATTGCGCACGTACACAATGAACTGAGACAGCAGTTCTGGATCCTCAGAGGACAGCGAGCTGTGAGAAAGGTGTCAGCATCGTGCAGATACTGTCGGAGGAGGAAGACCCGACCGAAAACACCGACCATGGCGGACCTCCCAAAGGCAAGACTCGGATACCTGCAGCCCCCATTCACAAACACAGGCGTTGACTACTTTGGACCACTCTACGTGAAAAGCAGGCGGTCGACAGTGAAACGGTACGGTGTTCTCTTCACGTGCCTCACTATTCGTGCAGTTCACATAGAAATTGCACATTCCCTGGAAACGGATGCATTCATCATGGCACTGCGACGAATGATGGCTAGACGAGGTCGCCGAGCTCATATCTGGTCAGATAACGGAACCAACTTCGTTGGAGGCGATCGAGAACTCACAGAGGAAATGGAGAAGTGGGATCAAGAGCGGATCACAGATCAACTGTCAAAGGATCGAATCCAGTGGCATTTCAACCCACCAGCGTCCCCACACTTTGGTGGAGCATGGGAACGATTGGTGCAGTCAGCAAAGAGAGCGCTGAAAGCCATAGCTGGCAACCAGTGTGTCAACGATGAGACGCTGCTGACGTTCATGGCAGAAGTGGAGTCCTTGTTGAACAGCAGACCGATAACCCCTGTTAGCAGTGATCCCTTGGACTACGAAGCCCTCACCCCTAATCACTTTCTACTGGGGCGTGCAAGTCTCAACGTTCCTGTTGGAGTCACAACCGACCGGGACCTGTTTAGCCGCAAACAGTGGAAGCACTCACAAGTTATGGCCAATCACTTTTGGAAGCGCTGGCTCCATGAGTACGTTCCAGCACTAACTACTAGAAGCCGATGGAACCGAGATGTACCCAACCTTGCAGAGGGAGACCTAGTACTTGTTGCTGATAGCAACACACCACGTGGGCGATGGCCTCTGGGTCGCGTGGCGAGAGCGATCTCGGGAGACGATGGCAGAGTGCGTGCAGCTGAGGTGCGAACAAAGTCCGGTACCTATGGCAGAACGGTGGCCAAGCTGTGTCTTCTAGAGCAGAACGACGAGACTG
>JAOCZQ020433526.1:0-11133 GCA_025434785.2 Epizoanthus fatuus | reverse complement strand
AAGTATCTTCCAAAATACTGCTTCAAAAGGCATGCCAGATGTGTTTAAGTAGCCTGTACTGTTGCAGCAATCGGCCATGGTAAGTAAGATTTTTCCTGTTATTTTTATTTTTGAGTAATTTGGGTAAAAAGTGGGGATACAGAGAATACGCCATATGTCGTATTCGGGGCTGAGAGGGTTATTAGAGGTTTGACTGTGTTGACCGGTAGCTTCCTGCGGCCCTGTCAAACGGCCACACCACGTGGAGTTTCTTATTTCTGTGCTTCTGGTACGATCTTACTCCTTTCAGGCCTAGGAAGCTGTTCTTCGCGGTGCAAGTGTCCGAAGGCCATAAGATGTCTAAAGAGTGGACAGTGTCTGTGTCGGAAAGGTTGGACTGGCCCCAACGCCCAGCGGGTGAAATGGGGCAGGAGGGTGTATACTGTGGTACGTAAGTGGTAATTTTCGTATAAGGGACCGACCATTTGATTTTTTTTTGGGGGGGGGGAGAGAATCGCGAAGAATTTGCAAAAAAATGCACGATCCGAAAAGACAACAAATAAATAAATTTGCACGGCACAAAGTTATAACGAAAAGAGAGAGAAAGAGAGGGAGGGGGAAGCGAAAAAATTTTGCAGCGAAATCATTGTTCCACTCCCCCCTCCCCCCACGTTATTAAGTGCTCCGTCCCTAAGTCCAGAGCTTAGTCAGTTGGAGTTTTAGTGAATGTTTGCATAGGGTGACGGCCGAACATATATACCATTAAAATAACCCACAAGATAATTATCTGAGTATGGATGCCGATAAGACAAGGAGCTCTAAAGTAAACTTAAAACACCATTTTTGTATTTAGTTTAGTTTGTTATGTCAGCTTTCGTTTTGATTTAATTGCCAACGAGTCAGCCGAGCGAAGACGCGAGGCTGACGAGGCGGCAGCATCATAGAGCCGATGCGCGAGAATAGTGGCTATGCAGAAAAAATCTCGAGTGATTCAGAGAAACTGTAATGTAACAAAAGGCCATGTGTAGTGTAACAAAAGGAATTGTTTGGGGTTAAATCCAGAACCAATCACAGCGCGACGTAAAAACGTACAGATCCAATCAGAGTGCGTTTGCCTTGTGACGTCATGGATTGCACATGTGCTTCGATCGCATATTCGCTGGAGGGTGCAGTTGTCAGTTGTGGAGCGAGCGAACTGGAGGCATTTTTCGTTTCGAACTGGAATTTAGGTGAGTAAAAATTAAGAAACACGAGTTTTAACTCAACTGTGTAAGCTTTAGTAGAGTGTTCTTTGAAGTTTATATTTGAACCACCGTGTTCTAAATCGAGCGAGCGAGCTCTTCATGAATCTCATCGCCCAGCGTGGCACTTTGACTTTATGTCGAGAATCTCATCGCCCAGCGTGGCACTTTAATATGTTGAGATGAGCGAAACTCCTCATTCAGAAACAACACACTCAAAGTCATTTATACTTGAACCGGCTAGCGTGCCACCATTCAGACTCTTGTTCTTTTAATATTGATATTTGAACCAGCGTGTTCTATTAAATCGAGTGAGTGAGCTCCGTCTTCTCATCGGCCAGCGTGCCACGTCACCACGTGGCACGTGTCGAGACGAGCAAACTCTCAATTAAAAAACACGGGAAAAACAACATATTCGGACTGTTTTATACTTTTAAAACCTGCTGGCGTATTCTTGCATAACCTGCTGCTGTATTCTTGCATAACTCTTGTTCTTGATTGAACAATCTGTTGAACTACAGCTATTTGGAAACCACGTGTGATTAACCTGAACTATTAACAACTCAACTCAACTGTCGAAAACCTTCGTGCGAAAGTGAAGAGTCGCGTCTCGCTTTCCTGTGTTTATAGTGTGTATATTTCATTATTTGACCAGGATACTATCGGAATACTATCAAAGTTCACTCTACTTAAAGTACACAATTCAAACTCGCACATTGAGCGATTTTTACGATGCTATTCTCAATAAGCTTACTATATGTTTTTATATTCTTGCATAACCTGACATCCCATAAATATAATAAGTCTATTGTTGATTGTTCGTGCTCGTGTGGGTATCAAAATATCTCTGTTTCCGTTGCACAATACAGGGGGAAATATTTGATGAGGAGAATTCCTTATGCTTCAAATGGTAGTTTCAATCCGTATCTTGTCACAAACAAGGAAGCACACATTGTTAATGGGAACATATTGAATGGGGCTGATGCTGCAAAGGAAATTTATAAAAAAACATATACGTTATGTGTTAGCGATTCTCAGGGGACAAGTGAAGAGCTCGGACATTTCCGTAATTATTGCTTAAGCAATGTAGGAAAGTTCTCATGTGCAGTTGATTGTTTTCTAGAACTTTGTTTTGTGGTCTTTAGACATTATCTTCATAATGCCACTCTAAATCAGTTTTTTGAAATTTTACACCAGTCATGTATACAAAGAGAAAATATTGGCCCAAGGGAAACAGTCCGGGAACCTGTCTGGTCTTGGCTCCGAGAACATTGTGCATCATTTTCTTCAATGTCAGCAGATGCTGTGTTCAGTGATATATTTAGGATGACTACACTTGGAGCTTTAACTGATGATCTGAAATCATTGTTTCTTATCCAGCAATGTAATCGCTCATTTTGCTCATTATGTGAGAACCAAATAGTGAAGAATACAAGCATAGTTGTATTATACATAACTTGTCCAAACATAGTACCCACGCAGTTTGAAAGGTATTCTACCCAATAGTAATTCACTTTATTGCGATCTATGCCAAAAGCATTCTGGGGACATTTCAGCATTGCAACATTTTGTTACACTGCCAACATTTTTATCAATTGAATTGTCAGCAAACTGTATTAATCAAATAATGTTCCCATTGAGTATGGATGTCTCGGGTGATTACTATTCACTGAAAGCTGTTGTCAATTGTAGAAGCCATCATTTCACCCTTGCTATCAAAGACAACACACATTGGTTTTATGTTGATGATTTGTGTATGTCAGTCGGGCAATATGATACTTTCCACGATCTGTTGAATAGTTATTCCACCGGTTGTTTTTTTGCTGTCTATGTAAAGTCTACCCTTCCTATCAATAATATTATACAAGGTACTGAAATAGAAGGTTTAGAAACACAAGTTTATCCTTCAAGACATTTCAAATTTTTTAAACATGAAATTACTACACAAACATCGGCATGTCATCAAGCACAAGAGCAACAGACTGAGACAGAAATAATACTGAATAGTTTTGCAAACAATTATGATGGAAGTAGTGACATTGTACATCAAGCACAAATGAAACAGAACCTCTATAACAGAAAGCAATACATGAAGGAATATAGACAGAAAAGGAAATTTAGTATTAATGAAAATGAGAAATGTGCACTAAGAAATAAGCAAAATATGTACATGAAGGAATACAGAAAGAAACAGAAATTTGATAACGAAAGTAAAAAAAATATCCAAATGCAAAACACGTCACAAACTGATGAACATGTGGTTGTTAAAAAAAACACCTGCATTCGAGACAAACAATCTTATTTGTCTCCATTTGATTGCAAAACAAATGGGCCAATTCATAAACAGCCATGGGCTATAAAGAACATGCAAAACTTTCATAAGTCGCTGAAATTTGATATTTTTCAATGTCAAATATGTCACGAAGCTTGGCCATTGTCAGCAAAATGCAAAAATAATATGTCGTATGTTTGCTCAAGGTGCACAAGTGACAAAAACCCGATAAAGAAGTTTTCGGTCCAGAATAATATGATACCTTCAGCAGTTCCTAAAGAATTACAAGGACTCACACAGGTAGAGGAAATGCTTATCGCACGTGTTTTCCCAGTTATTTCTGTTCACACAAAACCAGGAGGCCAACAGGCATATAAAGGTCATTGTATCAACTTCTCACAAGATATCCATCAGCTTTCAGACATTTTGCCAAGATATCCGAGGGAACTTCCAATAATCGTAGTAACAGTCGAAGGAAAAGAAAATGTGTCTAAAGATCTAACTGTGCGACGTGAAAATGTTTCGTCAGCACTACACTGGTTAGTTCAACATAATCCTGTCTACAAAGATGTCACTATTAATTATGACTGTCTAGCTACCCTACCATCAGAAGGAATCCCAAGTGACCTGCAAAAGATTGATTGTGGTGTGAGTAGGGATCAAAATGAAATAGATCCAGATAGAGGTCCACTTGATGTAGATGAAATACCATTGAATGAATTGACAGAATTAAGTAGCACCATTCTCAACCCTCCGGTATTGAAGCCACAGAAGCAGCTAATTACAGATGAACTATTACAAAAGCATAAATTCCATTGGCCAGATAGAAACAGCAATCCCATAAATGAGTTTAAAATTGAACTATTAGCAACAATGGCCTTCCCCACCCTATTTCCAGATGCTAAAGGTGATCCTACTAATACTGCTATAATGCGGGAGGCAACCCTAGGAGAAAAGATAAAGCATCTAATTAAATTTGCAGAACATACAAATGGTAAATGGAGGTACAGATTTGCAAGTCATCCACGCTTTGCTTATTGGGCATTCAATATGATTCAAAGGCATAGACTTATTGGTCAGGGAAGCATTTTCCTGAAACAAAACCCTGGTGATAGTCAGTTAACAGTTGAACAGCTTCAACATATGCTTGCTTCAAATACATATTCAACATTAATGTCCAAGCTTATGCATTATGCTAAGAATGTAACTGGCAGCAATGGATATTGGCACAAAGCAAAAGAGGATTTAAGGGCTACCATTGCTCAAGTAGGTCCACCAACAATATTTTTCACTTTGTCATGTGCTGAGTACCATTGGCCTGAATTTCATAATATGCTTGAGGTTCCTCAGTCAGAAGGATTTCCACCAGATATAAGGCAACAACATGTTTTGGAGAATCCTCACCTTTTAGACTGGTTCTTTACTGAACGAACTGATCGTTTCGTTAAGTTTTGGTTAAAAGAAACGTTAGGAGCATCTTGGCATTGGTACAGATATGAATATGCTGTTCAAATGGGATCTATTCATTGTCACGGGGTTGCTAAATTGCAAAATGACCCAGGACTTTGTGAGCTGACAGAAATAGCATTGGGGGGTTTTATTGCTACCAAACAGATTGAAGAACACAAGAAAGATATGTCGAAAGAAGAGCTCCAAGGGCTACTAAACAAGGCAAATGAAGGAAAGAAAGCGGAGTCGCTGGTTTGCCAGTATGTTGACTTCTTACTGACAACATGGAATCCTTGCCCTCCAGATCAAGGCTGGTCAAAACCTGAATCTCATCCTTGTCGAACCCCATATCTGATTTTAAGAGACAACCAAATGGAGGAGGACTATGTAAATCTGTTAAATTCAGTTGAGAGACATACAGCATGCAGTACTAAGTACTGTCTTAGAGAAAATGATAAATCTGAATTAAATTGTAGATTTAATTTTCCTTTTGATGACTGTGCAAGTACCCCAATAGATTTTGAGCCAATCAATACAAAGCATGGTAAGACAAAGTACAGAGCAACCATTGTCACTAAACGTAATGACTCTAGATTGAACCGTCACCAACCATTGCAGCTTCAAGGGTGGAGGGCGAATTGCGATATCCAGATTATAGTTGACTATCAGGCATGTTTGGAATATCTTGTGAAGTATACATCTAAAGGAGAAAAGGCCTCTTCTGTGGTTAATAATGCATTCACCACTGTTGTAAAGAAAAGCAATGATACAAGTAACATCCATGGTATATTTAAACAAATTATGATCAAAACTGTTGGTCAAAGGGACTACTCGATACAAGAAGTAATGCATCATTTACTCTCATTGAAATGTATTAGTGCAACACATGAAGTTGTAACTGCATCGCTTGATGGCTCACGGAGAATACAAATGGGGAGAAATAAGGAACATTGCACTGTCCCATCCATTCTTGATATGTATGCTGGACGAGACAAGTATATTAAATCATTTCCTGAAATAACAGAATACAACGTTTTACAGTCTACTTCTACCTTTGTTAAGAAAGCTTCGAAATTAGAAAGGAGAAAGAGACCTGTGATAGTTAAAACATATCCCAATTACTCGTCAAACCCAGACAATGAGCATTATGGGCTGTTTTGTAAATACAATTTGCTAAAGTATAAACCTTGGAAATATATACCAGATAATGCCTGGGAAAACCTTGAACCTTGTGATGAAACCTACATAACATGCTGGAGGAATTTTTTGTTGAGTGACTGTAGCAAGCTTTTAGTTCCTGACTGGGAAACCAAAATGCAAGCTTTGAGGGGTTGTTTAAAACCAAAAGATGAAGAATATGGTCCAGTTATTGAAGTTGAAGAAGAAAAGGAAGAGTGGATGTTAATGTCAGAATTGAATATTCAAGAGATTGATAACCAAGATGAACAGGGAACAGTCGTAGCTCCTGAAGGTTATTGGCAAACTGTCAACGAGAACTTTGGTCAACAAGAAATAGATTCCATGCCTTCTTGGTTGAATAAACAAAAGTCTGTAAATGATCCCCAGTGGCAAACTCCATTGAGAATAGTAGACATCTCAACATTTAGTGAAATGCAGAGCCTTGCTTACAGTATTGTTTATAACCATTTTAATAGAAGTAATACTGGGCCCATACATCTCCTCATAAAAGGCATTGCAGGCTCAGGAAAAAGTTTTGTTATCGATGCTTTGAGAAATTTGCTTGAAGCAAAATGCCAGGTACTAGCCTATACCGGAAAGGCATCTTTTAATGTAAGCGGTTTAACTTTGCATTCCTTTCTTAAATTACCAATTGGCATGAAAAGGCACTGTGATTTAAAGGGTATAGCTTTACAGCAGCTACAAAGTATTTTTGAAAATGTTGAATATTTAATTATAGATGAATATTCTTTTGTTGGTCAGAGTTTACTGGGGTGGATAGACTGCCGATGTAGACAAGCTACAGGTCAGACAGACAAGGCTTTTGGTGGTCTATCTATAATTCTTGTAGGTGATATTGCACAGTTACCCCCTGTTGGTGATAAACAACTTTACCATTCGATGCCTAATACTGAAAAGCAAATTCAGGGTCATCTCGTGTATCGAGAGTTCAATACAGTTGTTACATTAACTGTAAACCATAGAGTTGACGGAAACAGTCATGACCAATGTATTTTTAGAGACTTGCTTCTCAGAGCACGTAATGGTGAATCGACATTAGCTGACTGGAATATATTACTGTCTAGAACTCCTGAAAATGTCACAAACATAAACGAGTTTTTGAAATCGTCGATAAGGCTATGCTATCTCAAGTCTAAAGTTGCCGAAATAAACATGACCAAGTTGAAAAGTCTAAACCAACCAATAGCAACAATTAAAGCTCGTCATTCTGGTGGTGCCCAAAAGCTTAGTTCTGATGAGATGGGAGGCCTAGAGCCTGTGGTATATCTAGCAAAAGGTGCTCAAGTCATGCTTACCATGAATATTTGGACTAAGGTTGGTCTATGTAATGGAGCTCTGGGAACTGTATTAGATTTTGTTTATGCTGAACAACAATCTCCACCTACCCTTCCAATATGTGTTCTTGTACAGTTTGCAGAAGATTATAGTGGGCCTTCTCTGTCTGTTAGATTTCCAAGGTGTGTTCCAATTTCTCCAGTTACACAGGTCTCTCAGAACTTAGGGCAGAGGTATGAGAGACAGCAATTGCCACTGAAACTGGCATGGGCAATGACTATTCACAAAAGTCAAGGTCAAACACTTAAGAAAGCATGGGTTGATCTTGGTACATCAGAAAAAAACAACAGGCATGACATATGTTGCACTTAGCAGAGTAAAGAAACTCAAAGACCTTGTTGTTGAGCCAATGACACTGGAAAGGTTGCAAGCATCTGAAAAGTCAACTAATTTAAAGTACAGATTACAAGAAGAAAAAAGACTTGATTCTTTGTCTGAAACCACTTTTCAAAATTTTAGCTTAATCCAAATATGAAATACATATGAATATCGACTTGGTGTTTTCACAAAAAGTGATATTCACTACTACAATAAAATGACAAAATAATTAATACAATTTGATACAGATATATTAAATATAAATTTGTAAAATGAAAAGGAGACAAAATCTCGATTTGACTCCGATCATATAATACTGTCTTAAAAATTGGGTGATCAAGCATTTGTATCATGTTATGTAGAGGTTACTGAATATTGCAGTTGTAAATCAGTGACTTTGTTTGACCTGGTAATAAACAATAGAGAGAAGATAAAGATTTGATAGATCATTTTACTGAAATGCTTTGATTTCATTTTTCAACAGAAAATGGCGGAGAAGAGAAGTCTTAATGGTAAGCATACTTTTTCAGTACTTATCTATTTGTAGGAACATTGCTTGGACTAAATACTTAATGCAGAATAAAGTATGCATTTAAAATAAATAAGAAGTCTGAGAAGCAATATCAAACCCTGCCTGTGGCAGGATTTATTATGAAATTCCTGGTGACGGCTTAGTGGATGTGGCCGGCTCTTTGAGAAGGTAAATTGGGGTATGGGTTCTGCTAAGGGGATGACAATTAGAAAAGTGATTTTTTTGGAGGATGGGGGGGGGGGGTGTGGGTCGAAAATTTAAGGAAAATAGACTTGAAAAAATGTCCAACCCCCCTCCCCCCATCTTTTGTAATGGTCAGCCCCTCGGGATATTCGTGCTCATTTGTCCATTTTTTGTATTCCGAATGTAAATGTAAGAGATAAAGCCTCGGATAAAAGTTTAGTCTACAGCACATAGAGCAAGGAGTTGTTATTAACTTAATTGTTTGTTTCTGCCTTGTAGTTAACGAGTATGGTTTTGTGCATCACTTGAGCCCTGTGAAGAAATCCAAGAGTAAGCATGAATGGTACGATTTCCAACTGCAGACATCGCCTACCAAAACGACAAGGGTGGTTGGTTTCAACATTTCATCTCACAATAGCCTTAAACATTACGAAGAGTCTAAAGCACCTCTGCTGCTGAGAAACCTGAAAGTTAAAGATAACCAAGAGTTGATCTTCAATCAGAAATCATTTCTGAATCCAACTGCAAATTCTGACATCTCCTTCAACTATGTTGAGCAATCCAAGCCTGATCAGAATGCTGCTGCCTCATCTCCATCTGTTGATGTCAATGTTTCACAGATAAATTCATTGAAACCTAATCAAAGAGTGGACATTTCGGGAACAATAACAATAGGAACAGACGATCCCAAGGAGGTTGTGAGGGCTTCACAAAAGTCTTCATATGTCAAAGAAGACTGTATAATTGAAGACTCTTCCGGCACTGTAACAGCACATATCTGGGTGCCACTAATCAACGAACTAAAAAGTGGGCAGTCCTACCTCTTCAAGAATCTCACCATTCGAAACTATCAAGGCTGTACATTTGTCAGTTCATCCTACTTCACCACAGTGTCTCCAGTAACTCTGACACTGATGCTGAAAAGCCCTGACCAGGAACTCAAAGTACCAAACTTTAAATTGGTAAGCAAACTCTCTGTTTTCACATCATGCCAAATGTGCAAGAAACGGATAAATGATTGTCCATCAGCAAAGTCGTTAAAGTGCCACAATTGTGGCACACGTCAAAGGAGTGTAGACTTAAAACGCGAGGCATCTGTAAAGTTGTGTGCAAATGACAATGGGGAAGACGTTTGGCTCAATGCATTCACTAGCCATGTTAACACCTTCTTAGAATCATCTGCAGTCACTCTTAAGAACAATATTGATGAAGTAGAAGAGGCATTAATGGATGTAGAGGATGTTGTGTTAAAATACAATGTACAAAAAAAAACAATTGGTGAGATAATATCATTCAAGAAGCAAAACCAGCAATAATTGCAACTGTTAGTGGACACTAGAGTATACAGGATATCCTAGTGCCTGGCTGTGTTGTAAAAGTCTTCTGTGATGTTGACATTTTGTTCATATTGAAGGTGCCTACATAAACCAATTTTATGATATGTCATTTGACTGTTTTGTTCTGAACTGTTATGAAGACATATATTTGAACTGTAATCAACAAATGACATCCTATCATTCAAGAAGAAAAACAAGCAATATTGTGCCAATGTTAGTGGACACTAGAGCATACAGGATATCAAAATGCCTGGCTCTGTTTTAAAACTCTTCTGTGATGATTTCAGATTCATATTGTAGGTGCACAAATTTTATGATATGTCATTATTTTGACTGTTTTGTTCTGGATTGTTGTTGATAAAGACATATATTTGAACTGTAATCACCATCAGTGACATCCTATCAACAGCAACTGTTAATGGACAGTAGAGCATACAGTATGTCCCAATGCCTCGCTGTGTTGTAAAAGTCTTCTGTGATGTTCACATTTTAGATTTGTATTGTATGTGCCTGCATACCAAGGTGCGAATTAAGGGCCTACAAATATAAAAATGTCAAGCGAAAATGCAGTTTTGTAGGGGGAAAAACATGACTGCTGTTTGAAGTAAGAACTTTTTTTAAATTTTTTTTTAACTTCTGCAGCAAAATTAATTCGCACCCTGTATATGCATATTTTATGATATGTAATTATCTTGACTGTTTTGTTCTGAACTGTTGTTGATAAAGACATATATTTCAACTGTAATCAACAACAGTGACATCTTCATTCAAGAAGCCAAACAAGCAATATTGTGACGCTGTTAGTTGCAACTTGTTAGTGGACACTAGAGCATACAGGATATCAAAATGCATGGCTCTTTTGTAAAAGTCTTCTGATGTTTAAATTTATATTGTAGGTTCCTACATACACAAATTTTATAACATGTAATTTGACTGTTTTGTTATGAACTGTTGTTAATAAAGACAATATTTGAACTATAATAAACAAAGCTCTTGATATGTTTGAACATTATTTTATCGAAGGAAAACAAAACGTTCCAGAACTTTGTATAATTATTTATTCTAAAGAACCGTATTATTCCGCGTTGGCACTTAGCGATAGCTACTACTAGTAATATATATAATTGTGAAAGACTCTCAACGAACCACTTCAGTTGATTACGGACCGAACAAAGTCAGTCATATTTAAAAATCACCGGAATCTGAAAACGATTTTGGTAGCTTTACAGAACAATACTAATATTTCAAGAACTAGACAAGGCTTGTTGTTTGGTATGCACGTTTTAA
>JAOCZQ020432464.1:0-11150 GCA_025434785.2 Epizoanthus fatuus | reverse complement strand
AAGAGAAACGTTCTTAAGAATCTCCTGAGAACATTGCATGTCAATCTCGTTTTGTCTGATTATGGCTCCTTGAACATCGAGTTCCATCCATTCATTTAATAGTTTCTGACTCAGATGTTTTATTTATTTTATGTACTAGACTGCCAAAGGCATCGGCAATACTATACATAACATATATACATACATACATACATACATATATACATATATACATACGCTCCTTTGAAGTTGAGCACTCTGGTTCACAACGTCTCGCACAAGATGGAGAAAATCCAGCTAGACTACTCGACAAAGAACATCCCACTACTCAACAGCGACAGCTACAAGACCAGTCTTCTCGACAAAGTTGAAAGCCTAATGAAACGGATGAGGTGGAAAGCCTACTTCTTCTTGAACCCATCACCTAATAACCAACAAAACAAATTCAACCTGAAATCACGGAAATGTCCAGATGTTCAGGAAAGTAAAAAACAGGTTCCAAGAGAAACTTAAACGCGACATCAAGAAGATTCAATCATCGAACAAAATATTAGTCCCGGCAGACAAGACGCGCAACTTCTACGGGCTTGAAAAAGAGCAACACGAAAAACTACTCAGACAAAACATCACAAAGAATTATGGAAAGGCAAATGAAGATTCGGTGAACCAAGTAAACCAAGACCTGAAGACCATCACCACCAAACACAACGTAAGCGAAAAAGTCGAAATCATGCCAAGAAAACAAGCCTTTATCACCTTGAAAGACCATAAGGAGAACTTTCAAAATAATCCCACCTGTAGGCTGATAAATCCCGCAAAGGGCAACCTGGGCCGCGTAAGCAAAACAATCCTCGACAAGATCAACGGTGAAATTAGAGCACAGACCAGCGCCAATCAATGGAAAAACACACAATCAGTTATTGAGTGGTTCACAAAAATCAGTGACAAAACCAGGCACACTTTCCTGATCTTCGACATAGTCGACTTCTACCCTTCCATCACCGAAACACTACTGAAAGCCGCACTGGAACACGCAAAGCAATTCATCACTGTCTCAGAAGAAGACCTCGAAATTATCATGCACGCAAGAAATTCCATATTATTCGACAACAATGCTCCGTGGGTAAAGAAAGGCAGTTTTGATGGCGCCGAGATATGCGAACTGGTTGGCCTCTATGCCCTACACAAGCTCAAGGAAACATTTAAGAAAGGAAACATAGGCCTATATCGAGACGATGGGTTAGCGGCCTTCAAGGACATGAACGGGAGATCAGCGGACAGAGCAAGGAAGATCTTCTCAAAGATATTCGGCGAACTCGGCCTGAAAATCACGGTACAATCTAACCTAAAGATCGTCAATTTTTTGGATATAACTCTGAACCTGAACAACGGAAAGTACTATCCATTCAGGAAACCGGACAATCTCCCCCTATACATTAACGCCAACTCCAACCATCCCTCTTCAATAATCAGGCAACTACCGGCAGCAGTGAGCAGCAGAATTTCGAGCTTGTCATGCGACGAAGAAGAATTTCAGAAGGCTTCCGGCATATACAACAATGCCCTGAAATCAAGCGAGTTCCGAGAAAGCCTACACTACCAAACGGACGAAAACCAAGGCTCCAGCAGAAAGAGAAATCGACAGAGAAAAATTATCTGGTTCAACCCGCCCTTCAGCCGAAATGTCAAGACCAATGTGGCTAAAAAATTCCTGCAGCTCATCGATAAACATTTTCCATCGAAACACGTCCTACACAGCCTGTTCAACAGGAACACACTAAAAGTGAGCTACCAACCTGCGGAAATCAGAACTGAAAAAACCTGCAACTGCAGAAAGCCAGAAAACTGCCCCCTAGACGGCCAGTGCCTTACGGACAATCTTGTTTACGGGGCAACTGTAACAGCCGAGAACAAACCAGAAAAGCTCTACATTGGGATGACCGAGCTCTCATTCAAATCACGATTCAACAACCATAAAGTTACTTTCAAGAACAGAAGCCACGCGAATGATACAACGCTGTCCAAATACATCTGGGAACTCAAAGATAACAACACTAATTTCGAAGTTAAATGGTCCATTGTCAAACGCGCCAAAGCGTACAAAGGCGGAGCCAAAAGATGCAATCTGTGCCTTGCTGAAAAGCTCTGTATTCTATCAGCCCCCAAGGACTCAGCCTGTTAAACAAAAGATCCGAACTAGTTTCGAAATGCCGGCATGTGAACAAGTTCTATTCATCAAATCACAAACAGCCACCCTAGACTATTTTAACTTTGTAATTAACTTTAAGAGTCAGTCTGACGATCGCTTCAGCATGAAACAGTGTTACTGACGTTTTAGAAACCTTTTAGCAATTTACAAACTTTTATCCATCTTAATGTTTTAATGCTTTTAGCATTTTAACGTTCTTAAAAAATTAGTTTATACCCAAGGTACATGTGCATACCGAACAAGTGGATACCCAGAATTCCTATCAGTCATATGTTTTATGATATATGTTTCATAAAGTAACCTTTCTTGAATCAGGTGTATATTGCTCATGTGGTTAATGTTAAACAACAGGAAAAGATAATACCTAACGATCACTTCCATGAGCAACCAAGAGAGTCGGAGAGAAAGGGGCCTCCTTTTGAAACACATCAAATCAAATATTTGCAAACAATCCATCCTGCAAGCTCATCAACTCCATCAAAAGCAACATGGGCCTTGTCAGTAAGCAGATATTAGAGAAGATAAATACAGAAGTTGGATCCCTACAAAGACCATTCAGTGGAAAACCTCCGACTCTGTCCTGAATAGTTTAACAACCTAAAGGAAAAGAAGTACTTTTCCTTTCTAATATTCAACATCAATGATTTCTAGCCGTCCATCTCGGAATCCCTACTCGAAATTCCTTGTACTTCCTCAGCCAGTATGTTTACCGGTATACCTTTGTAACTGAACCTAAACATGATTCTGTATTATTACCTTAGCGTAAATGTTTATAGAAGCCAACTACACAAGCAAAACCTACAAAGCAGGTGAGATAATGTTCGTTTTAACATTACAGTTGACACCCTGTATGGGACTTGGTCCCATTCATGTCCCACCTATTTGGCAGCCGAAAACGAGACCTTAGTTTTACTGTTACCCATAAACCTGTCCAAGCGACAAAATAGGATCAACTAAATCCAACACAAAGCCTCGGCAAGCATTGAACCTAGGACCTCCTGCGCCATCCACACTTTCACTTGTTTATATTGTTGTTCGTTTGTGTCATATTCCTTTTGGTTCTTTACTTTGCAAGTCCTAATAAAATTGTTAAAATAAATAGATATATTATCAAAGAACGAGTGAAGTCCAGCAGTATAACTGATCCTAATGATAGGATTCAAAGTGCAGCTCAGTAATGCACACTGCCACAGAGTGGATTTGAAGTAATAATGGTCCATTCAGATGATAGCTGAACCAATAGGGATACAGGGATAAGTGATATATGTTGCTTTCTGCCAGAATAAGCAGGAAAAGTATGCAGGACTCATGTACATGTAGTATCTGCTTATTCCTTTCCTGAAGTATCCAAGGCCACTAACCAGAGATAAGAATTTAGAACTACCTTTTCATCTTGTGACGTGAAACATAACACCTGGTCTTCACGTTCGAGTCTTAAACAAAGAAACATCCTGGTTTTACGCCATGTCAGGCCCCAAACTAAGTGAAGGATCCAAGATGCGAGTAATTGTATAACTTACATAAATTAATGTATCTTCAAGGCCGAGGTCTGAGTTACATATATTTTTATAAATTGTACCTTGAAGGCAGAGAATCAGTCACACAAAATTAAAATGTGTTAAAGGTTTAGGTCTCTGACCATGATGTGGTCATAACTGCTGGGTCTAAGGGTTCAGAGATACAGTATATGTGTCCATTTTCTGGACTCAGACTCGATAAAAGTAAAAAATCAACCATTTCTGTTTAAAAAGAATTAATTTACTCTTTTGAAGACATTTTAAAGTTTTCAACAATGGTAATCGAGCAAATCAGAAATTTGCAAGCAACATTCTGACAATTGCCTAATCTTTCAATGTAAATGAGTAATACTTCTCTCTTGTAGTCAACGTTTGTCGTTTGTTCAATTCACTACTTCTTGCAAATTTCTAAATAATTTGTGTTACAGTAAAGTTGTCCACTTGGAACAGTCAGTGTTCTCCCTACAGCACGGTACCGCGGCGCTTTGCTGTGCTGGTTCTGTCTCGCGCCGCTCTGTTCCCGTGACTTATCACTCCATAACTTTCTTCTAAAATCTCGATTAAATATTTTTTTATTTCTCCTCTTCACTTTCATGGTTATTGCCAAGATGTCCAGTGAATCTTATTCAATTCAATCTGCAATTATTTCCTCATTCAATTCAAGCCGAGTGCTTCCTGAAAACGATGCAGATGATCAACACATCGACCACATAATTGCAAAAGAAACTGGCAATGTTTATGATCACTAAATCTTTCAATTTTCTTCGATGTGTGCCATTTAAACGCAAACCTGACATGGGATATGCTTATACGTTTAAGAGAAGCATGGTCTGCTTTCCTGTAGTTCACATTTTGGACGAATTTTGCAGTCAAAGTAGAGCAAAACGAGTTGTTCAAAACATGTTTGGGATCGTGGCAAATCGTTGGAGGATCTTCTTGAAGGCAATACAACTATCCCCTGATTTTGTGGGCGATATAGCTCTGGGGCACTGACCCTTCACAATTATCAGAGAAGTGGATCAAATAAACATATCTACTGTCCGAGGCATTTAGTTGATGATGAAGATCCGTTGATAAGAGAGCTTATTCCAGGATCATGGAGACAAGACACCACTCATCAGTCCTTGGTTTCCCTCGACACACCTCCTTCTGGGCGCAACTTTTAAGTTGATGCCAAGAATGTGCGAGACAGTCTCAAAGACTACTTTGTGAATGCGGGTGCAGTTTCCTGGCAGTGGCAAAAGTGTCTTTAGGACAATTTTAATTTGACCTTAAAAACAGTTCCTAAATGCATTCATTTGTATCTGTTACACACAACATCTACAGGCAAGAACCGAAAGAAGTGGTTGATAAGCCAACTGAGACATCAGAATCCTCTCATGAGTGTAACTTCGTAGAAGAGTAAGGAAAAATTGCATTCTGCTTTTAATTTGTCTTCAACTTGATCTGCATGAATAGCACTACACAGTGTACAGTAGTAGCCCATGCACTGATGTACTAAAAGTTGTTTTTCTTAGCAAAACAAAACTGGTTAGTCTTTTGAAAACTGGTCCGAGTGAATTTTACTATAATTGGTAATGTTGTTCTTTTCATGTAATAAAACCAAACACAAAGTGGGTTAGACTATTATTCATATACTACTCTTTCTAGGCAGCAGGTGTATGCCAAAATGAATGAGAGGTTGGGTCTTGCAATATTCATTGCAAAGGAAAACAATGAGTGTATCCTATCATTATCAACCTGGTCATTTGTCTCACTCAAACGAAATAGCTGCAAACCTATCTTGTGTCTCTATATAACAACCAACATCTATTTACTAAGGGAAATGACAATGAAAACTATTCTACATCTTTGTATAGCACCAATCAGTTTCCATTTTACTTCAAGGGAAAATTATTCTACAAAGCTACATCGACCTTACCCTTCTCTTCTACCACAAGGCAAATGACAACAAAAACTACCAAAACTGCATAACGACAACCTTTCGTTTCCACATTGAGGGAAATGACAATGAAAGCTATTCTACATCTCTATACAACACCAACCAATTCCCTTCATATTTCAAGGGCAAATTATTCTACATAGCTAACTACATCGACCTTACCCATCTTCTATACCTAAAGGCAAATGACTACAAAAACTACCAAAATTGAATAACGACAACCTTTCGTTTCTACATTGAGGGAAATGACAATGAAAGCTATTCTACATCTCTATACAACACCAACCGGTTCTATTCTAATTCAAGGGAAATATCTATGTGAACTATTTTCCATCTAAACGCTAGGTCAATCTTACATGTCTCAAAGGTAAAGGCAACAAAAGCTACTGCTTCTGCATAAGACATCTTTATGTTTCGTTCCTACTTTCAGAGAAACAACAAATCACTCTACATGTCTATTCAGCTTCCACTTGTTCTATTTTGATTCAAAATTATCAATATGTTACATTGCATCTTCCACCAGTATCAAAAGGCATCAAAAGTCTCAGACATGATTAAAAAAATACAGAGGAAGAACCCAAGTTTGTAAAACGATCCTGGGCTTTGATGCAACGTGTTTACAACTTAAACATCCTCATTCAATATATGCCGACAAGGTCATGTACATACCAGCAATGAGCGAATCATTTCATGCAAATGCAGACTAAAGTCTTATACCAATCACCGATGAGAAAATAAGTTCATGCAATGAATACCAACTGGGTCCTTTACATATCGGCGATGAGAGAAACAATCCGTCATGATGGCAAACACTGAAGTAAAAAGCTTGGGAAGGCAAGAGAACAGAAATAAAGAAACGAAATCAACAGAATAACACAATAAGACTGAAGCCAGAAAGGACTGATGCTGCCTGCCAGTGATAGAATACCATGCGAAAAATTAAAAAAACTGCGTTCCAGTTTTACTCAAAATAATATTTATTATTATTATTATTATTATTCTAATTTACCTTTTTACTTACATGTAATTAACTACAAGTTATGACTTTATATTATATTAATTATATTTAATTTCCTATTTCTCCTACACCTCCCCCCTTGGATAAGTTCTTCATCAGCAACTACTGTTACTCTGGTTAGGATTGTGCTGGTGTTGTTACGAGAGAAGTTAACATCAGACTATCAGAAGGAAGCTAAAGCAATGTAGACAGGAAATACATGTACAACAACAAAGGAACTCTGGCAAGGAACAGGCTGAGGTACTTGTTCCAACAGCACCTCATCAGCATCAGACCATTCAATAACTAGTCATTCAAACGATGCAAGGTCAGTGGCAGTTATTTCAAGTATTTTAACTCTTATAACTACAGCTGATTCACTGCACCTTGTTTGACTCTTTACACTACTGTTAAACACAAGCAATTGCACTACACAGATCCATCGCATGCTTCAGAGTGAAGATATTTCTGTCAGTTTGTCAACAGTCGCGTGATTTATTTCAAAGCATGCAAGAACCAAGTCAACTAAAGATCTAAAATGAGTGGCAGGCCATCAAAAATAACAGTAGCCATCAAAGAAAAATTGAAAGTTAGATGTGCAAGGATGATGAAACAACAGGTTGAGAGCTAAAAGAAGTCACTGAGAAAGACCATGGTGTGAAGTTTTCTTCTTCAACCCTTTGAAAGGCTACGACAAATCTAAATGGCTTGAGTTTGTAAAACAGATTTTGGAGAAGACTTGTCGAAGACTAGGCTCAATATTGTATTAATTTGCATGAAATTCTATAAGCGTGGCATGTGTTGGTGTGTAGTATTTTAAAAGTTAAATATACGATAGACAGGTTGACAGATGCAGATATGTGTCTAGAACAGTCTGAATTGTTAACGGGACAAGACAATGGGCGCAGAATCGAACAATGAGTTAAGAAATATTTCTCAGCCAGTTAACATCTAAGGCGTTAGTAATTAAGTAATTATGATCTTAGGATATTATGAAAGGGATTAAGGTGTGTGCAATAAGTAGTTTGATAGTAATTATGGATTCAGATTGAGTCTGAGAACAGAACAGAAGAGAACGAACTTTTGAGTGAACTGTGAGAGTGATTACAACAATCTGTGAATTCGGGATACTGTGATAAAACGAATAAACAACGTGAAACATCTGTGTAGTGTGAGAATCATCTTAGGCGGCAATTCCCAACACAGTGCCACCTCTGACTGGGATAACTCAAACGCGAGCTTATTCAAAATGGAAGAATCAGAAAATCTCGAGAAACAGTTGAGCAATAAAGTCCGATCTGTGGATTTCATGCTTAGCAAAACCGATGAAGTAGTTGCTGCCCATGACTGCGAGGTTTTGGCAAGACACGAAGCCTCATTGTCTGCAAAGCTACAGGCAGCTTACACTTTGAAAGACGAGATAGAGGAGCAGAAAATTAGCAAGGGAGAAATGACCAAGCAAGTCAAAGAATGGGCTGTAAACTTTGACAAAGAACTGGGTGCGGCCGAAAAAATGGAAAAGCTTTATGCCAACTGCTTTCCAAAATTGAAATCAAAGATCGTGTGGTGGAATGGGGCGACTCAGACTAGAACAGGAGTGTGAGCTCCTTGACCAACAAATCAAACATAAGAAAGTGTTGACAGACGCAGGCCAAACAAGTCCAGTCAGGAAGTATCTGGTGAAGCTCCCAAAGGTGTCTCTCATGAAATTTGACAGAAACATCGCTAATTGGCTGCCCTTTTGGATAAGTTTGAGGCGGAGATCGACTCATCCCAAGATGAACAAAACGAGGAGTGTTACACAAGCTGGCCAAGATTTATGACCTGCTGGGTCTTGTGTCACCACTCACGCTGCAAGGAAAATTTATCTATCGTGACGTGTGTGATGCGCAAGTGGCATGGGATGTGCCGCTACCAAAGCAACTACAAGAGAAATGGTTGCGCTGGGAAAATGACATGCCAACAAAAATTGTGGTTCCGAGGGCATTAGCTATGTACCGTGAGAAAATTCAAGAGGCAGAAATGCCCAGGTTTGGTGATGCAAGCAGTAAAGGACTGTTGGCAATCGTGCAAGCAGTAGTGAAACAGAAATCGGGTGTGAACGTTGCACTAGTCGCTACGAAAGAACAACTGGCCAAGCAAGGATCGACCATTCTGCGCTTGGAACTAACATCTGCGCATATGGTCACTAATCTGTTCAGTAACAGTGAATCACTGGACAGATTTCCAGTAGTTCCGTCCTATGGATGGCTTGACAGCACAGTTGCTCTCCACTGGATAAGGGGCGCAGGAGACTTTAAGCAATTCGTAGCAAACCAGGTAAACAAGATCCAGGCCCATCCAGAAATAACTTGGCGCCATGTTCCCACAGAGGAGAAACCAGCTGACTTAGGAAGTCGAGGAGGAAAGGTGACAGACCATCAGTTGTGGTGGAATGGTCCTGTAGGGGCTTCCGAGTAAAGCGAAGTGGCCTCCGAATCTAGCCACAAGCCCAACTGCAGACAGTCAAACAGAGGTCAAGGCGATTCAACAAGTCTTTGCAAGGGTCATCAAGTCAATCGACTGACTTGAGGTATTCCTGGCAACGTTCTGCCTGAGTAAGGCAATGAGAGTTTGTGCATGGATCTCACGGTTCACAAACAACTCTCGCGCCAAGAAGGGTGACAGAAGATGGGGCCCCCTGACCACAGATGAGATCCTCAAGCAGCATTTGTTCTGGACCAAGAGGACTCGACATGATGCTAGAAACAGCCAACAGTTTCAAAACGACTGCATGCAGCTTAATCTTCAAGAAAACCACAATGGCATACTTGAGTGCAGAGGACGAATATCATACAAGGGCAATTTCCTGTGTATCTATCTATCTGTGTATTGTACGCTGAGAATTTTGAAGATGCCCACCTGTCCACTCTCCATGGGCGAGTTGCCCTCACAATTCCCAAAGTGAGGGAAACGCATTGGATCCCGCGGTTACGGAGATTAGTTAAAAGAGTACGGAAAGGTTGCTGGGGTTGCAGGCGCTTCCTCGTTAGAGATTTCAAGACGCCACCCTCCGGCCAACTGCCGACTACCCGCACCGAGGGTCAGACACCCTATCAAGTCGTGGGCGTCGACTTTGCGGGTCCGATTAAATATCTTCTCACGAAACAAGTTGAAGGAAAGGCTTACCTAGCCTTGTACACATGTAGCCTTACACGAGGAGTGTACTTGGAGTTGTTGCCCAACTTGGAGACAGCTGAATTCCTTGCCAGCCTCAAACGACTGGTAACAAGACGTGGGCGACCAAAGGTTATCTACTCTGATAATGGTGGAACTTTTGTGGGGGCCGCAAGTTGTGAAAGATGAAAAGCTTCATGATTTCCTGTCCAAGCATGCTATTGAGTGGAGATTCAACTTGAGCCGTGCTCTCTGGTGGGGAGGCCAGTTTGAACGGCTTATTGGCCTATTTAAGGCTGCATTCTACAAAGTCATCGGACATGGGATGTTGCGGTGGAAGGAACTGGCTGAGGTTGTACTTGAGGTGGAGGTCGCTCTAAACAACCGGCCACTTCACTACGCTGAAGATGACGTCCAACTGCCCCTCCTTACTCGGAATGCGCTCTTATTCCTACAACCCAACCAACTCCCTGAGCTGGAGGTCCACCACATCCGAGATCAAGATTTGCGCAAGCGGGCAAAATACCTCAAACGGTGCAAAGACGCCCTGTGGTCACGATGGACCAGAGAGTACATGCGGAGTTTGCATGAGATGCACAGATCTTGTGGTGGAAGGCAAGTGCGGCAACCAGCAGTGGGGGAAGTGGTGATCATCCAGGGAGATGAACGGAATCGAAATCATTGGAAGCTAGGCGTTGCCGGACAGAGCTGATTGCGGGGCGCGATGGCGTGGTGCGTGCTGCGAAGCTTCGGGCGGGACGTGGTATTTTAGAGCGGGCGGTTCAACACCTTTACCCATTGGAGTTGTCGTGTGACAAAACGACTCAGAATCCCCCAGCAGCACTAAACGAAAACGCCCCCGCATTAGACGCGATGCTGCGGCAGCAGCAGAATTGCGTATTCAATATGTCACTGAAGATGAACATTGAGATCTTAAAAAACATTTAGAGACTCTGAACCGTGCATTTCTATTTATTCAAATTTACCTTTGTATTCGTATTTGTTACAAATTGCAGCCACGGACTCCTGGAAAAGGGCAAGCATATATCTCTAGGGGAGTTATATGGGGGGAGAGTGTCGAAGACCAGGCTCAATATTGTATTAATTTGCATGAAATTCTATAAGCGTGGAGTGTGTTTGGTGTGTAGTATTTTAAAAGTTAAATATACGATAGACAGGTTGACAGATGCAAACAGTCTGAATTGTTAACGGGATAAAACAATGGGCGCAGAATCGAACAATGAGTCAAGAAATATTTCTCAGCCAGTTAACGTCTAAGGCGTTAGTAATTAAGTAATTATGATCTTAGGATATTATGAAAGGGATTAAGGTGTGTGCAATAAGTAGTTT
>JAOCZQ020431401.1:0-11172 GCA_025434785.2 Epizoanthus fatuus | reverse complement strand
GTTATCATTCTTATTGTACTTATTATTTTAATGTTTGATTATTGTTAATATTAGCATTCTTACAATTTTATAATGTGACTGTAGGCGGCACCTAAGGAGATTCAACAACTGTGTACCGCAATCGATCGCCGGATCGAGGCCTTAAAGCTGAGCCAAGAGGCACTGGATGAGAAGCCGTCTGCAGAGCGTGGAGACACAGAGGAGGACAAGAGCGAACATGGAGACGAGGCTAAAGAGACTGGGCCCGATGATGACGATGACTCGACCAAGGACCTGGAGCCGAGCAGACTTCCCGTCCCGGTGGACGAGAGTAGTAACGAATCTAGTCCCCAGGAAGTGCTGCGCCAGGTCTCCACCAATGAGGATGCGATCAGTGATGAGGAATGAACCTTCTTGTGCTCGGACATTGCCTTGGAAACCTGTCTGGTGATTGACACGATTTGTAGTCAGACAGTTGCGTTCGACCAAGGAGATGTCACGTGGTACAGTGCATTCGTGGGAATCTAGTTTCTAGAATTTCAGGAGATCGGCTATCCTCGGAGACCCAGGTGCAATCCGTCGGGCGAGCGAAGAGGCGAGGGGGGGAAAAGTTGAGAAAAGTTTTTTCTCTCCTTTTTCTCCTCTTCCCATGTCACCCTGGCCTTGCCTTTACTCTCTCCCAACTAAGTTTTCCCTGGGTCTCCGAGGATGGAGATCGGCGTCCTATTTGATGACAACTGGCAAAGATGATTCTCAACCACTGCAGCTGACCTTGCACAAATTATTCAACATCTGAAGACTTCACTCACAAATCAAGACTATGTTAGCATGGTTTGGCCTGTATAAGGGAGTTGATGCAGCTACTAGAACAGTACCTGCATAGGTTCTACTGTCTTTACCTCGTTGTGTCTGTATGTTCTTTATTCTTCATTTGATTCTTAAATGTCATGGCTCGAAGGGGTTTGAATAGTAAGAACTTCAGTTTAAGACCCAGAAAGTATAAATATGTTGCAGAGTAACAGAAAAATTTTGCGGCATACTCAGTGAAACGAAATCCTTAGATTGCGTTCGATTGGTTCAGTTATCGAACATAATGAAACTCGAACGTAATACAATAAATCGGAATTAAACATTCTAACAATTATGGTAGCTTACTTTTTGTACATGTGTGAATACTTCCCAAATTCCACCAGATGTGACTTCGTACAGATCCGACGTGATCCTTGCCCAAAAGCGGCTACAACTGAAGTGCAAACTATTGCCGACCAGTTTGCATCAAAGGCCGTTAGTATGAAGTTCGTTTGGTTACAATTTATGACTGAATTCAATCGAACACATGATGTACACATTTTCGTTTGATTTCCGAACACAATCGAACGCAATCCATGGACTTAAGTAGGGCCTCACAGAAACGCTTGACCGATATTAGCTGTGCTTCCACGTACTAAGACAATAATTTCAGTGGTGAGAGGAAGAAACAAACGGAAGCTCAAGCAATAATGAAACTCTCCGCAAAGGTATCACAACACTAACAGCGAGCGACTGTCTGTTGTATAGTGACACCAGAAACAAAATGCAACGCGAAACAAGACTGTCATAGTTGTGTTATGAACCAAGCTAAAGTTTCTAGTTTTGGTAATCTTTTGTGCTCATGCACAAATTGTGGGTGGATTGTGCAGAATGTAAAATGTCTACACTGGTTGATACAGAGCAAAATGATGTGAGCTCCCATGTACAGCACTAGCAAGAAAATGTATTATGGAAACTTCCTACTAGCAGAATAATCAATTCTTGGGATTGTCACTAACATTTTAGCTAGTAGATTAGCTAGTGATTGTTTCAAGCCCTGCAGAGTGTTTGCAAAAATTACATTTGGTAAAACCTAGATGTATTTTCGAGGAGGTGCATATCTCTGGATCCCCTACTCATATGTTTGGCCACATATTTTACAACTTAGAGATGTGAAAAATAGTAGATATTGGTCTTTTGAAGGCCATGACAATATTAAGTAGAAACTGGTCAGGAAAAACTGAAGCAGAGTCTGGAAATATTTAAGTCTGCTCTTTGTGACAACCATCAGATATGAATCACGAAGAAAGCATTCAGTGCGGGATCTCTTCCTCGTATCTTTCTGCATGTATAAACGTCACACTATAGGCTATTTTTTTTGCCATGACCACCCCCCCATCTAGTTTAAAATTAACACAGTCAATAAGAATTGACACAAATAACTTTATTTACATCTAGATCACTTAGTTTATGCTTGTACATCATAATAAGTTTACTTTCCGCAAATTTTATCCACGATTATCTGAGCATAAACACGTTGTAAATAAACCAAATTCATATTTACCAAATCTCTTCACAAAGATCAATGTCAACTGTGCATGCATCAAGAAATACAGTACAAACACTACTGATTCAGTCCCACCTTCATCTCATACTGCAAAACGGGCACACAAATAACTGCTTGCAACAAATGAGCTCCTGGGTCTGTGGACAGCTGCGCTGCTTTCGGACCAAACTCCAAAGGCAAAGGCCATGGGACCAAAGACAAAGCCAAAAGAAAACAAACTTTAGTCTTTACACACGCGCGATCCAGACGGCCACTCAACTTGTCCCAACTTTTGTTTCTTCCACGGAAGATGGTCTAGTTTTCTTCCATCAAAATAGTTTACTCGAGTCTGGCGAGACCGTTCGAATTCAAATGCATGCGCATGTAGTGATGTACTGATCGTCTGATGCCATCGAATTCAGCTTGCGCGCCATCGGAAGATCCATTCGTGCGGCGACACGGGCATATTTAGCTGCGCCACTGATAGTGCCGGCTCGGCTGTTTACGAGGTGATGCTCGTAATTGGCATTCACCCCTTCGGGGGTCGCGACCCAGCCGTAGCGGCACGCCCCAGAATTCGCTGATTGAACGATTGCGATTACGTCACCGGACATGCTGACGATGAATTTCATGGATTTTTTCTCCCGTTGGCGCCTGCACTTGCAGGCGTTTGAGCAAAACCGGGATTTAGCCATCCCGGTGAAATTGGCCCCGCATACTACGCATGTATGCGGGACATCGCGGCGGCGCATGGCCGCCAGCTCTTTACCGGGGGCTGGGGATCGCATTTTGCGCCCGGCTCGCCGCCTGGTTGAGCTTGATAGCGGCGGCGATTTCTGCCTTCTTCGATTTCTTGCTAAGCGAGGAGATCGCTTCAATCGCGGCGGCGCCAGCGAGAAGATACGCATCCCGCGCTTCGGACTGCGGGTACGCGCCGAACTTATTCATCGCGTACTGCTGTCCTGCAAGCAGCCGCGCAGCGTATTCCAGGCCGGCAGCGATGGTGGCCGCTTTGCCGTTGATCTCAAGAACCGGTGCCGGCTTTTCTTTCTTTTGCTGCTGCTGATGCCCACCGAACGGGATGCCAGTTTCAAGGTCAACCCAGCGGCCATCGACCAGCGTCGGCATATCAGCGATTTCGTTGTACCAGTATGAGAAGGTGTTCATTTTTTGTACTCCAGGTTGCGTTGTTTGATGGCTCTATTATCTACACTTAACGTTAAAGTGTCAACACTTTATCGTTAAATATTTTTTATGAGCACAATCATGTATTTATCGACCGTGCTGCGACCATCGGCCACCGACTACGAACTGCATCAGTATTTGTGGTGCTATTTCCCGCAATGCGGGCCGGAATCCGTGCGGCCTTTTCTCTATCGCGTGTTCGATAGGACGGTGCTGATGCTCAGCCGAGAGCGCCCAAGCTGTCCATCTGCCGAGATTAGCGGGCGTATCGAAGCGGGACGCACCTATCAATTCAACGTCACTGCAAGCCCACTCAAGGGCAGTTATCGCGACAAGGAGACTGGGAGACGCTTAAAGCGTGGCGCGTGGGAGACTCGCGAAGAGCAGATAGCGTGGCTGCATCGCCGCATTGCTGGCGCGGCCATTCCGTTCTGCAAGGTCGAAACAAAAAGCAAGCGGGTTTTCTGCGTAAACGGACATCGTGCAGTACAGCCGGAATCCGAGTTCAAGGGCGCGCTGTTCGTGCATGACCGCGCGCTATTTATGCAGTCCATGCTGTCGGGCATTGGTGGGCGCGGCGCATGGGGCCACGGACTATTGATTTTACCGGAGGTGATGAGTGCAGCCGATTAGAGTCACAGCGGAATTGATTGACGGCTTTTTATCGAAGTTCGAGTGGTCACCGAGCCTTGACGGAATACTGGCATACGCTGATCTGCGCGAAAAAATGGGGACCGATGAATTTCTGCTGACAAAAAACATGGTGCACCTGCAGTCTCCACATGATTCACTGCCATTACAAAAGGAAATAATCGAAGGTGATTGGTGGTATCAATCCAGCCGCCCCATTTATTCGATTGCAGTCCAGCATCGGCAATACCTGCATCGACGATTCAACACCCTTGATGCCGACCGCTGGTGTGACGAACGGGTAAAGGTAGTAGAGACCACGAAAAACGGATTTAAAAACTACCGGCTGCTGTTTCGCCACCACATTACGCAGCGTGTCGTGTGGCATTGCGTAGGCGATGCGGACAGGGTTCGCGCACTGCTAAACACGATGACCCATATCGGCGCAAAAACAGGCTCTGGATTTGGGCGCGTCAAGCAATGGAGGGTTGAGTTGAATGGCGACGCATCTCTTGCCCGGTTTTGTCGCCCGCTGCCGATTGAATTTGCGCAGCGCCACGGGATTGTGGGCGCGGTAATGGAATGGGCGCACCGCCCGCCTCTCCAGCTTGTCGAAAACAAACGGGTTTGCGTCATTCCAGAGATGCCCAACGATGGACGATAACAGCGATTTTGCAACAAAAATACTGATGCGCCAGCGCGCGTTGGCGTATCGGCCTATCCGCCTTGTTGTTGACTATTTTGCCGGCGAGGGGTTGATTACGTCGCGGCTCTGGCGACACATCTCCGAGCGAGTTATATGTATTGAGCGCGACAAAAACAAAGCAATGCGTATTAAGGGAAATAACATACAGGTTATTGTGGGGGACAATTCAGATTATATTGGTATTGCAAAAGACGCTGACATTATTGATTGCGACGCATATGGCCTTGTTATGCCATTTATCGAAAAAGTCAGAATGTCCGGAGCAAAGCCATTTGTTTTTTTTACTGACGGAACTCCAGAGAAACAAAGAAAAGTGCGAAGCGCTGATTCTGAATTTATGCGCAAATTAAGCGTGAATCTTATTGACTTCCATTTCGAAAAGTCATTGGGCGGAAACGCCTATTACGGTTATGGGAGGATCAGGGATTGAAACCGCTGAAAATAACAGCCGAGCTGTACAATGGTTTTGTCGCCAGTGATGACTGGTCGCCGAATCTCGATGGCATTCTCGCGTACTGGCATCTGCGCCAATCTGACCCTGACCATTTCCTGACTGCACAGGGCCGCTCTGATTTAATGACGCCAGTGGACGGCCTGCCGCTGGAGAAAATCGGCCTAGGCGATTTATGGTGGTGGGCCTGCTCCAGTCCGATCTATGTCCTGCATCAGCAGCACCGTGCCTATTTCCACCGGCGCTTCGATGATCACAACGAGCGGTTTCTGCCAGACGGCACAAAAACGGTACTGACTGCTGCTGGGCCCTATAAATGCTATCGGAAATCCGTATTGATGCGGGTGACGCGCGAGGTGTCATGGCACTGCGTGGGCGATGAGGCCGCGATTCGGGCGCTGCTCGACCACTGCTATCACATCGGCGGCAAGGCCAGCCAGGGCTACGGGCGCGTCAAGGGCTGGACGATTGAGCCGGGAGATGAGTCGCTGGCGCTGTTTCACCGCCCGCTG
The DNA here is from genome assembly GCA_025434785.2 of Epizoanthus fatuus. NCBI lineage: Eukaryota > Metazoa > Cnidaria > Anthozoa > Zoantharia > Epizoanthidae > Epizoanthus > Epizoanthus fatuus. The sequence goes on along the minus strand of JAOCZQ020431401.1, from coordinate 5,374 downwards.
CCGCTGGACTATGCGCGCGGTCGCGGCATTACGGGGCCGGTCATGCGCTGGGGAATCCGTCCGCCCGCGCGCCTGCCAGCGAACCAGGCCGACTGCGTGATGCCGGTATGCGCAGAGTCATAGACCGCCCGGAATGGCGACTGCACGCCCGATTGCCGGCATATCGAAACAGGGTAGCGCACAGCCTGGAGGTGGTAGAAAACTGGCTGTCACGTTGCAAGAAGCCCTACGTTGCTTTGTCTGGAGGGAAGGACAGCACGGTAGCCTTGGCGCTATGTCGCGCGCTTTGTCCTGATATTGCCGCCGCTTTTTTCGATGATGAGTTTCAGTTTCCTGAAACCGAGCACTATTTTTCGGGTATCCCGGGGCTAATTCGTCTTGCTCATCCCGCCTACCATGCGCCCGGATTCACTGCATGGGATTACCCAGAGCCGCCCGCGCACCTGCCGAAAGACGCAATATGGACGGGCAGCACGTCGCGGCCAACATGGATGCAGCAGCAGGGCTATGATGGCGCGGCCATTGGCTTGCGCCGGGCCGAAAACATGCGCAGAAAAATCCATATCGCGGCACGCGGGGAAACGTTCATGCGACAGGACAATGGCGTTGTGCAGTGCTATCCAGTCGCAAACTGGAGCACTGCGGATATCTGGACCTACATTGCCGCGACAGGGACGCCTTACAACGCGGCATACGATAAAATGGAATGCGCTGGGATAGAACTGGACCGGCAGCGGGTGGGGCCGATATACACCGACCAGGCATATTGCGGCGCAGAAATAAACCGCCGGTTGTGGCCTGAGTTATGGCAGACATTCATAGAACGCTATCCCAATGCAGCATTTTCCGGCTAAACAAAAAACCCGCCTTTCGGCGGGTTTCGTATCTAATCCTGTCCCTTCAGTAGCCTAAGCCTTTTCTCCAGGCGCGCTATCTCCTCTTCTCTTTCCCTTTCCCTCCGCCGCGCGTCTTCGGTATTCGCGGCGGCTTCGAGAAGGTCACGCGCCCGTGCGGTAATCGGCGTGCGCCCGGCACGCCAGTTTCCTACGGTCTGGGAGGTGACGCCGCACAGCTCCGCCGCCTCACGCGTCGACAGTCCGGCGCGCTCCAGCAATTCGGCGACGGTGTTCATGATGCAGCTTCACGCGGTGCGCGCAGCATCTTCGGGTGTTTCGTGGGCCATTTGTAGAGCCACACGATCACCTCTGATTCTGTCACGCCGATGTACGTCTCTGCGGTATGTCCTAACTCACAGCACGAGGCCACGCACGGGATTGGCGCGTATTCAAGCCACCGGGTGCCTTTTCCGTACTTCCAATACATCTTGCTACGCACAACAGGCGGCGGGGTTTCGTTGCTGCGGTGCGCCTTTTCGGTCGCGCCGTTGGGTATGGTTCCGCCCATTGACGCATCCTGTCGCAGCTCATCGGCCTGCTTGCGGTCGATGATGCCAGCCTGAACCAGCCCGGAAATCACAGGTTCAAGCAGGCGCAATGCCTGCTCGTGCGCGCGTGCCTTATCGGCCATTTCCGCGCCGATTTTCGCAGCCTGTGCGGCGCTGCGGGCCTCTTCCTCGGCGCGCTGTTCTGGGGTCAGCGACTCCCAGCGCATGACGGCATCAGCAAGCCCTTCGTATAGCGAAGCGTGTAGTTCGGCCATTTTTATTCTCCTAGGTTATGCCCGGCAATCTGCCGGGCGGGTGGTAGTGTCAGGCGGCGCGCCGGTCGTACAGCCACAACGCGATGGCGGTGAAAGTCGGGCGCTCGCCGGGCGCGGCGCGGTTCGCGTTCTCGAACACGCCGATTTGGTATTGACCGGCCAGCCGCATCGCGGCTGCGGGGTGAACGACAACGACCCCATCGAATTCGCCGGCTTCGGCGATGTCGTCCGGGGTGACGGAGAACGCGTCACGGTCGCCGATGACGACCAATTTGATGCCGCGGTCCGCCGCCAGAGCGTGCTGCTCAGCGGTCGGCTCGTGTCGGGAAATGAATGCGAATTTCATGGTAAAGCTCCTTTCAATGCCCGCCAATGCGGCGGGCTGCGTTTCGTCTCAACGTTGGTTGTTGTGCTTCGATGGACACATCATAGCGAAAATATTTTTTTACTTGTAAACTGTTTTTTGAAAATTTTTTCACACATAAAAAAACCGCCCGAAGGCGGTCGTGGTGGCGCGGCACGCCCTTACTGTTCGTATGTGACGATGATTTTCACCGGCCTGCTCAGCAGGTAGCCGCTGTTCGTCGCCGATAGCGCCACGGTGATGCCGGTCGCGTTGATGCTCACGTAATACTCACAATCAGCGGCATAGCGGTCGCCCGGCAGCCGGTAGTCGCTCCAATTCGAGTCCTGAATCGTCGCGGTGACGGCCATGATTTTCGATGCGGTCAGGCCGTGCGTAATGCTCACGGTACCGCCCTCGGCTGCCGGGCTGGTTCCTGTCAGCTTTTTCATCTTGATAGCCGGAGCACCGCTGCCCAGAACCGTATAATCGGTGATGCTCACCTTGCCGTTCTGGTCGATGACGACCTGCTCGGTCAGCGCCGTGCCATCGCTTGTGAGTATTGTCAGCTTAGCCGGCGTATACGTCGCAGTTGGAGCGCCGGTTGAGTTCATGCGAATCAAAACGCCCTGCCGCCATTCCGTGCCGTCCCAGCCATAGGATTGCCACGAGCCCAAATAATCGCCGGACTGCGTGGCCGCGCTGCTTCGATTGCTGCGCATCAATAGAAACGGGCCGGTAGCGTCATTAGCCTGATTTATGAGGTCGAAGATAGGCATTGATGATGCTGTTGCCGAAATGGCCATAATGCCATTATCGCCCAGCGTCGCTATCGAATTCTGTGCGTATTTGCCGGTTGTTCCATCAAACCGCATCAGGGCATTATCGGTTGCGCTTGCCGGTCCGTAGACCGTCGATGATCCCGACACGCCTGCCGTGACAGCCACCACGTCCTGAATCAGCGGAATGAAGCGGGTGCGATGGCCGCCGCCGGCTAATCCGGTAGTCGGGCTGGAATCGTCGGAGTAGGTATGTCCGTTAATCGTGACCGTCGCCATTACAGCACCTCGGTGAATTCAAGCGCAATCGAATGCGCATTCAAATAGGGAGACTCAATCACACTTAATTCCCGGAAAGTCGCAAGGAAGTTTTTACGCAAAATATTCACAGCGTCATCTGCATCGCTCATCACGAATATCTCGCGGTCAATGCCTAGCATGCGCATCATTTCATAGATGCGGCCATAGGCTTCGTCATCATTCAGCCATGAGAGCTTGCAGGAAAAACTGCGCCGCGCCGGACGCACATCGAAATAGCGCGCACCGCTCAGCGCTGTCTCGGATTGCGTGTCAGTTTCATAGCCCAGCTTTGCGCCCCAATCGTAATTGACTTGAGGCTGCCACGCCTGCGCGATAACCAGCCGCCCGGCCTGAATATAGCCGGAGCTATTAGTGGTATCGTCAATCAGCAGCCGCCAGTAACGCGCATAGGCTTCAGCAGGCAAGGCGTGAATCAGATTGGCGGCATAACCGGCACGCTCTTCTTCCGTGATTTTGCCATCCCACCATCGGTCATCCTCCCAATCCAGCGCCTCCGTAGGCCACAGAGACGGCCATACGTCCAGCCACCCGGAGTCATGCACTGCCGATGTGAAATCACTGACCGTAGAGCCCTGTACGCGGTATTTTGCGACAGAACTCAGGTTATGGCCACACAGCACCAGCACGCCAATCGGCCTGGAAATACCCAAATCCAGGCGCACTTCCGTGCTCGCAAATGCTGCGCTGGTGGTGCGGGCGACAATTCCCAGTGGTGCGCTTTTCAGGTTATCGCGCGGCAAAAAGGTCTGCCAGCTTCCGCCCGACAGTGTCGCCGTAGCGCAGCGGTCGGGATAGCACAACGTCAATCGACCCACATTACCTCCACAGCGTCATTTCAATGCGATTGCGGCGTAAATCGTATTGCATGCCGATCACCCGAAACAGCACGCCGGCATCATACCCGAATCGCGGCAGAGTCACTTTCACAACGCTGCCGAGGTCAATCGTTGCAGAAAGCAACGACCGCGCCGACACGACAAGCGCCAGCGTATCCGTACGGCCATAAATCATTGGCAATCTGCGATTGATTTCAGTCGTTGCGGCTGATTCCGTTAGAAACAGCGCATCAAACAGATAGGGATTATCGCCCACATAGCCATCTCCTGCCGGGTAATTGGCCTTGAGTGTGCGCCACTCATTTAAAAGCCATGCTTTACGCGCGACAGTCACCGAGCCGGCAAGATCAGAGTCATTCTGCGCAGTCCAGTTGCGAAGATATTGCATTTCGACGCGGGTATAGAACGCGCCATCACTCGCCGCGCCAATAGACCGCAATTCCGGAGTTCCGATAATAATGTTGGTGTCAATGTCCATAACCGGAGTGCCGCTTGGCGATTCAAACCGCTGCATGCGCAGTGTGCCTGCTGAATCGAATCCATACCATGCCCCTACAGACACGGAAATGGCATCCATGGCGCTTTGTGCGGTATCGCCACCGCCGTACAGCCATATGCCCAGCTCAGCATTATTGGCCGCGTCCAGCGCCGTTACGTCGCTGCTGGATATTGACCCGCTGGCAATGCCGGCCTTAAGCGCGATGCTTTTTAGAATCTGCGCAGCGGTGTGATTGGCCGCGCTGGACGATTGCGCCGCATCACAGGTAATTTGTCCTGCTGGCGTACTGCCAAGGCGGACATAGCCGCCGGCCTGCCATACGCGATAGCTGCCGGCTGATGGCGCGGTGCTTTCCATTTCGGCCTGACTCGCGTAAGTCGCTCCGGCAGTCAACGCTACGCCTTTATCGTAAACAGCACTGACCACGCACGCGCCGTCATTCACCTGATAGATCAGGCGCGAGGTATTCACGCATGGCGGCGATATGTTAAGAACCTTGCCGTACAGCAGTGGCTTGGGCGTAGATTTTAAATCGTCTGCCGTGCCTTCAAGTCCGGCAGGAAGTGCATTGGTTCCTGCATAAAACGCCGTTTGCAGCGGCTGCGCTAACGTCTGATGCGGGTCACGTATCCGAATGCTCAGCGTGGTCCAGCCGACCGTAACGCCAGCCGATTGCCCTACCAGAACCGTTTTCCATGCGCTCGGGTATGCCGCGCCCGGCTCACCGTAGCGAATGATGACGCTATAGCCAATTAGACTCCGGTCCAGCAGAAAATCCAGCGCGCCATCGGGATTGGCCAGCACCAATTCGCCATAGGCTACCTTGCTTGCGCCAAACACGCCGCCTTCAAAAATGTCCCGTCGCATAAGTGCCGGCTGTGTGATGCGCGGCAAAAAAGCGATATGGTGCGGCGTATCCGTTGGTCCGGTGACATAG
>JAOCZQ020430342.1:0-11187 GCA_025434785.2 Epizoanthus fatuus | reverse complement strand
CAAAATTATCGCTTTTATGCTATGCACATGGCCTAATGTATGTTCAACGAACATTTTGGATGCCACTTGTTGAAACAACCGAGGATCCCTTTAAAGGGCAGATTTAATGGACAATATTTCGGCTAGCAGAGCTGGTCTTCTACGGAGCCACCGTTTATAAATATCTTGTACTCAAATTTAGTAGCCATTAGATTTCTCTCACATCAGCTCTGGCACTGTAGAAGAAGTTTTCTTTAATTTAATTTAATTTAATTTAATTTAATTTATTTCGATTCAATACAGCAATTGTTATGTAAAAGCTTGATAAACCGAAGCCAGAGGCTTATATGGTAAGGGTCAGGTGAAAAATTATTACATGTGGTAGATACAAGGACGTCGTTGAGAGAATCGAAAATTTGAAAAAACAAACAAAAGAGAATAACATGCATAACAAAGCGTACAGATAGTATATTAACTGGAGAAAAAAAAGAAATACATTTTTCATGATCAGTTAATGACAGATATGAATGAAGCTTCAGAGTGAAAGAAATCGTTCTTTAACCTAAACTTGTAGTTAGAAGGTTTCAATGATTCGCGTAGATCTGACTTATGTCTGGTGGAATACTGGTGGTAATCAAGATCGAAGTTGAATAAATTAGATATAGGAATAGGAAGACATTTGCTGATATGAAGAAAGATAAAGGAAGATAGAATATATTTAGAGTTTTTAGTTTTTTAAAGCTCTGCTAGCTCTCTCGTGTTGTCCTACGTCATTCGCGTTTATATTATGGTCTACCCTGGGTGCCAGAGGTTTTCTCGCTCAAGAGTTGTGTCAGTGGGGCCGAAGGCGCAAGCGAGGGTGAGGCAGCAGGCCGATTCACCTCTGGCCTCACGCTTCGTTGTGCCCTTTGCCACGCTCCGTGACTCAGTGAACTCGATACAGTGTACGTGAGCGAACATAATCTCTGGCACCCAGGATAATTACGGTCCAGCAACACGCGACACACTCTTTTATTGCTTTAATATAAACCGAAGTAGCGCATAAGATGGCGTTTGAGATGGCGTGTAGTAACTTGGTTCTCTTGCGTGCGGACAAAAACACTCGGAAACCCTGTCAAAAAATAGCCGACAACCAGATCGTTTTAAAATCAGTGAACTAGAACCGATTTCGCTTGAATGTCCAAAGCTCAATTTTGCGAGAGGTTCGACTCGTGTTCAGTACTGGTCAATCAAAAGCGCGAAGTTCACCTAATGCAAATGCGAATGACAATGCGAATGAGTTCTCCTCTGATTGGTTTACGTCTGTCACGTGATCGTCTGATTGGTCGTGAGTTTTTGGTAAGTGTTGCAAAGACGGACTTAGCCAATAACGAGCTCTTCCTATCTCATTTCATTGTCATTTTATTTGCATTGATCTTTGGACAGTCAAGCGAAATCGGCTCTATATTTTAAACCAAATAAGCGATGTTTTCCGGGCTTTATAGGATTTAAAGTACCAAACGACTTCACACCATTGCACGACCAGCAGCAAATATCCTCAGTTTCGCTTTCGGCTTTCGAGGTCTAATATCCTTTATGGGCCTGTGCCACGCTTTGAGTAATGCGTTTTACTTATTGTCAGAAATCAACCTTTATTGAAACAGCTGTATATAAACAATAGAGAATATAACAAACCTCTAAGTTGCCTCGAGCTTTGGAAAGCACCGCTTGCGTCTGAGATACTGTGGAAAGATTTGAACATCTAATTATTAACTATGTGACGTTTGACGGTACATACCGACTTAAAACCAGCACTCGCTCTGCACAACTAGTCAGTGGGGACCACCATCACATGTCTGGGAAAATAACACTTTAAGAAAATATTATAGAGCAAGTACTGTCTCCAGTAATTCGAAGTTTGGTTGTCTAAAATCGATATTGCGGCCACTGTGGCCCAAACTAAAGCCACCTCGTTAATTTGACCAACCACCATATTTTGAATCCCTACCCGCCGTTACAGATATACGCTGCTAATACGGCCACTTCAATGGCATAATGAATCATAAGTGAAGCGTGGTTTCCATATTATCTGTAACGGTCGGCGACGGTCTGCGACACGTTCGGCGCATAGTCAGCGTCTTGTTCGGACATCGTCTGCGATGGTCTGCGATAGTCTGCTACAAACGGTCTGCGTCATCGGAAGAGTAGAACTTGGTTCAACTTTCCCGACATATACGACACCGCCGACCAAGAAATAATTTAATGGAAACACTTATCTGTGGTGTCTGCGACACGTCCATCTCTGACGGTTACCGACCGTGCCGCAGACCATCGCCGACCGTTACAGATCATATGGAAACCAGGCTTTACAAAACGAAATAAAACTTAACAAACAATGTAATACCTGATGCTTTAATTTTGAACAGCAATTACTCACAGTAACTGGTAAGGTGATGAATCGCAAAAAATATAAAATTTGACCACCTCATGGCCTGTTGAGGGTGGGATTAACGGGGCTGCACTGTCGGTCCAATTCACAGTCATACTTACACTGCTCCATTATTTGCAACTCCATTTTTGCTTTCAGTAAATTTGTGGCCTGTGACAGAATGGATACACAAATTATCACCAAACATGTTGTATTTTGAACTCTAACCAATAATAATTTACAAAAAATACAACCACAAGGGGCCTACTCCATCTAGTTCATGCACAGGTAAATCAGCTACATTCACAAAATGGCGGCCTACTCCAAGTTCTCTTCTCGTCGTATATCTGCATCACGTGACTCATATAAAGTGATGACGTCATAAAAAGTAATGACCGATTTCCAGAAAATGCTTGATAAACTATACGATGAGAGAAAATTTGGAATCAGTGAGCAGAAAGCCGCCGAGATATAGGCCTTTAAAGGTCGCCAATACCGGTATGAAGCGAGTTTTAAATAAGAGACATTTATATAAGAATGTTTCTATCTTTAAAGGCCCATATCTCAGCGGCTTTCTACTCATTGATTCCAAATTTTCTCTCAGCGTATAGTTTATCTAGCATTTTTTTTAAATCTGTCGAAGTCTATTTAATTTTCTTTTATCACGTCACACATTATTTGTTGCATAATGTAATTTGCCAAGAAAACGATAACTGAATTTAGAGGATATTCTAAGATACACACGACATCCGATATCGCGTTCATTCATCAGCAAACATCATAAACTCAGCTCTTAAAACAAACGCGCCACATACTATACCATAACATCTCTTACCTCCAGCCGTTCACACGCTTTCTTGATATCTTTGTCTTGTAAGTACAACTTCTGTCGCAGTCTCACCACGTCCTCTTTCAATGTCTTGTTCTGTAACAAAATTAATTTCGTGCTAATCATTATGAAGAATGAGTAACGGACGCAATATATACTAGCCTGCGAGTGGCCCTTTTTTGAAGAATGGCCGAGTAAGAAACAGGGGCAGGAGCAAGGAAATTTCCTCTTCCCTATTCCTCAAACCTCTCGCGATGTGCTTCCCTCGTCGGGTTTTTTACTTTGTTTGTTCCCAAAAGAAATAAGTTCACGTACTCCTATTCCTACGTATACAGCTGCTTATTAATTTATTTGCTTAGTTATTTACAAGGAAAAGAACATAGAAAGACATAAATTAATTTATTAAATTAATTAATAAATTTATTTATTAATTGAATTAAGTTCGGTAAACCTGAATAAATATTAATCTCGCACATATTGGTGTAAAAAACGCGATTAGGTGTGGTGTACAAATCGCTACCGTGCTTTGACCGTGCCAGACACCGCGCCAAATGAATCGAGTTCCAGGTTGCATGGAACATTAAATGTCACAATCGTGCATCGTACATTTATTTCTTATTATCACGTTCGGGTGATGTCTTCTTCGCATTCCGAGATATTAAAACCCGATTAACGCAATTTCTGGCCACATTTAGAGAATTACGAAAACTCGACCTTGTCGTCAGCGTCCCTGTATAATAAATAAGTCATCCCCCGAAAACTGGCCCAAGAAAAACCCTTCTGAACGAAAATTAGCTTTGGGCTTATTATGGGAAGTTTTCGATATATTAACAAATTTACGATAGGTTTCTGTGGTATGTACTCTTATAGACCACGTTTCTCGTTATCGAATGGTAAAAATGTTGTGGATTCACGAGGCGCCAGCAGAGTGAATTCAATAACAAATTTTGACCATGAGATGACGAAAACAAAGTGGTCTGTAAGAGTACAAACCACGGAAACCTATCGTACATTTGTTTCTTGCAACACGAAACCGAAATAGTCAAACGTGTCGGCTTTTTACATGCAAGAAACGTAGCTTGGGAAACTATTTCAGTGCGCGCGTGCACTGGTGAACTTGACCTGCAGTGATGGCGCGTACAGTGAGGGCGCGTCTATCGTGGTATATATTCTTATTGACAATGGTTTTCAACCAATCAGAAAGCGATAATATCACAACATGTTGTAGAAAAATAGTTTGAAAGTTCACCTCTCCCTCCAGAGCGCCGTCTTCATTCTCATTCCTGGTGGGCTCGGAGCTGACGTGGAACCTGAGAGTGATGTCCTCGCTGTCCTTCAACCACTGATGAACCTTCTCCACGGAGCTCTGCACGGGACACAACTGCTTCACGTCACATGACTGGCTGTTGACCATGTTGTTCAGAACCTGAGACACGTGACTTGCTTCTTCACTAGCGCAGCCCAGCTTTCCTACTAACTCGTTATAGTCCCTCACGGCCGTCCAGACAGGTTTGGTTGCTTGATTCTGTTCTGATTTGTCTGCATCTATAAGAATAAGAAGTCAATTAAAATTTCCCATTTATTGGTGATTCATTCTTCATATAACCTATTTCCTTGTTATAGCGCCTAGGTCGCTTATGACGAATCCGGAAACTTTTTCTTCAGTGTAAACGTAGCCTTATTGGGTCCGAGTGTTTAACGGCGGGGAATACTTGACAAAAAACGATTTTGACGCGGAGTTCACCATTTTCTTACAAGATACAACTTTAGCTTCAAAAGCATCACGTCAAAAATAACACTACGGTTTATACAGTCTAGCTTTTTGATGTGGAGTAGAACTCATGATCATACCTTCTCACTTGCTGGTTTAAGGGGGAGAGGGGCAATTATTCGAGGGGAGCGCCCATTTTAAATGTCATATTCTAGAGAGGACACGGGGAAATACGGTATCTCGGACTGGTTGATATTATGCAATCAAAGACACATGTCTGTTATGTGCACCACTACCGGGGCTTGCGAATGAATATTTGTGGGCCAAAAAACCCAAATTGTATACACTTTATTTGTGCGCAAGTCTGCTTTCGGCACAAATGTAGAGAAGTTACTAGACATTCGTGTACCTGCTAGGGTCACCTGTCTATGGGCGTGGGGGGGGGGGGTACTCGCTGATACATTATTACAGCTGGCAAATACGCATATTATCCACCGTCAAATTGCCAACCGATGTATTTCAGTCTTTCTAATGTAATATTGGTGTAATAAAACATTATTATTATTATTATTATTATTATTATTATTATTATTATTATTAATAACAATTCTTATTATTATTCGATTCCAGCTGTGACATGCGGCATTAGGTCCGCACGAATATCGATACCTTCACCATCTTGTCCAGCTTGGAAATTCAGCTGCCGTACAACCGTGATATGTGGTGACCGTCCTGGAGACTGGGCCGAGGGTCGTCTGAGCTGCTCTTCCAGTTTAAGCCGCAGTGCATTGTTGGTTTGAATGCTCCTCTCAAGCTGAACTCGCAGGCTGCGGATCTCTGCGAGAAGCAGCGCCAGTGCGTTGTTCTCTGTTAAGCCGTCCGGGCTCTTGGGCCCCTCTCGCACGTAGCTTGTGCCTTGGTATAAAGATAAAGAGGACCATCAGGATACTGGACAATGTACTCATTAGGTACACAGTTAACTGTGTCACGGAACAAGACAGACAGCCCGGGATCTAGTTAGTTACATTAATCAATTCATTCAGAGCAATGTTGATAAACACTCAGAGGTAGCAACACAAACACACACACCACACACACACACACACACACACACACACACACACACACACACACACACACACACACACACACACACACACACACACGCACGCACGCACACACACAGGCCTGTAACCAGGGATTTCTCTTGGGAGGTTCGAGATGTTTTTCCCGGGAGCCAATGTTTAATTCAGTGAGAGGAGAGTTGGAAAGCTCAGTTATTTTTCATTCGGGAAAGGGGTGTCGAATTTGTGAGGATTAATTTTTAACTAGTGACTGGAAGCGGGGTTCGTTTTACTGTTTTCACTATATTTTTTACTATGTTTCACTATATTTTTACTAAAAAATAACGATTTTTAAAATTTTAGGACCCCACACACACATGCATACGCACGCACACACATATAAAACAGGGTGAAAGCTAGCACGGACTCACATATACACACACATGTATGCAATGATGTGGACTCACACTCGCAAGCACACAAAGACACACGCAAGCACATACACACACGCACACACACAACACATATGTATGCATGCACAAAAGCATATACACTAGTACACACACGCACGCACGCACGCACGCACGCACTCATGCACACACACAAAGTAAACGCTGTTACATTTACCATCTGTTTGAACATGCGCGTTCCTGTTCTCTGAGGACATTCTGTACAACCGTTCATACACGCTCAGTTCCTGTCGCAAACTCTTCAAAGCTTGGTCACTTTCTCCCGTCTGCTGCCGAAGCAGTTTAAGCTGTTCCAGATCCCTAATAACAAGTAATATTCTCCTAATCAATACATTGTAATTAACCCGGTGAACATCATGTTGGGGATGTTCTGTAAAGACACAAAGAATATAAAATCTCTAACTGCTGGTTTTGTTTACAAGGGAAGGGGTAAGAAACGATTGGACAATACTGCAATACTGGGAACAAACGTTTCGGATGCTGTACAAAAATCTTTTGAATAAGAGCTTTAGATCAACCGTTATTTTTTTACCAACATTCTCAAAAAGGGTATTTTACATTATGCATGAACCCCAGCGAAGCGCTGAGCGCTTATGAAATATTTCAGCTTTCATGACTGAATACAGTGAAAGAAAATGAGGTCGTTAACGCTATCTGGGCTGGGCTCTTTTTGTTGTATGGAGGACTGGGGGGGAGGGGGGCGAATCGGCCCGCCTCTTTAACGTCCTTATTATAAATGGTACCAAAGCCATAATTGGTAGTTTAGTTAATTAGTCCACGATGTACATTTTGGTAATTAGATATTTTAATTATGACGTCATTTGACGTCACAAAGACGCCATCTTGGATTTCATGGCGGCCATTTTGGATTTTTTGATGACGTCAGAAAATGGCCTTAATTGATTTGAAATTAATTAAAAACACCAGAATTGGCCTTAGCTAAGCTAGCGCTATTAGTTCTATGCAAAAACCGAATTAAATTAATTTTTTTAAATAAGTTATTTTTTACAAAAGTGTCAATCATAAATATGGTTGCCATGACAACAGAGTTGCCTGTTCAGCTATGAGTTGCACCTCAAACTGTCCGCCGTTAAATTTTGGCAAAAGTCAGGAAGTTTCATACTGATAGCATTTCCCGTTTAGGAATGGCAAAACAAAATGTCTGCTTGGGGGACCGAATCGCCCCGCCCCCCAGCCCAGATAGAGTAAGGCCTGTCTAAACGGTGCCAACATTTGATCCAATATTCACCCACCATTTGTGGACCATGTTGGGCGATGTTGTATGATGCTGTACGGGGACCGTTCAAACAATTCCAACAACGTTGTTGTGAGGAAACTGGAAACGAGAGCCAGGCTCCGATCACGTCCGATATGCGCATGCGTGACTCCAACAAATGTTGGGCCAGGTGTTCAAACGGTCCCAACATGACCCAACATTTTCGAGAACAAAAGAAATGTTGGGTCCATGTTGGATCAAAGTTTGAACGAAATCAATCTTGATGCAACATTGGCCAGCACGTCCCAACATTGTTGGGAGGCCTGTTTAAACGGTCCTAATATTTTGACACAACAAATAATGTTGGATCGGATGTTGGTCAGGGTTGCCACCCAGAACTGAACATGAAATTCAATGACTTTTCAAGGACTTTCAAGGACCTTTCCTAGCAAATTCAAGGACTTTGTGCAGCAAATAAAACTTAGGTTTTTGCATATCAAGCAAACATGTGCCGCACGCCAGCCATGTACACATGGCAAAACGGAAGACTTAACCTGAAGACTTAACCTGATTGCAGATTGGCCACAACTTTAATACAGCTAATGACAAATCTTGTTAGAAATAAATTTGCTTTTGGAGAGATTTGAGCCCATGTTTTTTCTTCCTAACTTGCTGGAGTGCTCATCTTTCGCATTTGAAATCAGAAGTTTTAACACAGTTTTCTGGTGGTGCAGCCGGCAGGCAATTCAAGGTTTTTCAGGACCTGGAATGATTTTCAAGGACCTCAAATGATTTTCAAGGACTTTCCAGGCCTGGAATTTTTTTTTTCAAATTCAAAGACTTTCAGGATTTTCAAGGACCGTGGCAACCCTGTTTGGTACCGTTCCTTACACTCGAGGATCGCAGGTTTACAGGTCTACAAGAATGTTCGGGCGTGAAATATAACATCAAAAGGACTTCTCAGAGGGTACGTAATATAATTTTCGCCATAAGAAGTTAATTTGTATACTTTGAGACAAAAACGTCCCAACCTATTAAGAGATAATTCCCTGATACTTTTTGAGGGACCAAAATCCTGCTTGAAGTCTCTGTACGCACGTGTAGTGCTCTGTATTGTGGCTGTACTTCTTATGAGCAACTTTTTACACACGCGCGTATAAGTGGAAGGGGGGGGGGGGGTAGGGGCAACCCCGATCTTATATATTGTTTTATCTTGTATGTGACTCTAAACTCTCTAAACAATTCCAGTTTCGGTCTGGTTGTGCACGATTATATATCATGACACAACAGCCTTCCTCTAAATAGCTTTATAAAGCTTTTACAACACAAACGATATTGATTAAATGCGACTTATATAACTTGTACAAATCTTCAACAACTTAACTCACCTCGTCTTTTCTCTTTGAAGATTTTCCACGACTCTTTTCAGTTTCTCGATGGTTCTGTCTCTTTCTAGTAATTCTGTCCTCAGCGTGCTGTTCTCACGCACAATAATCAGTTTATCAGTTGCGTTATGGTTCTTCTCGGAAACTCCATTCTCAGCGAGTTTCCTTTCCAACTGAGCCCGTAATCCATCATTTGTGCGGATGCTGTCCTCCAAACGCATGCGCAGAGCACGCATCTCAGCCATGTAGGAAGCCAAGAGATCTTCTGACCCAGTCTTTCTGCTTGGTGATGTCTGTGCCCCAGCTGAGGCTGTCTGGATTCGTGAGAGTACATCTAGTTCGTCCTTAAGTGCGGTGTTTAATCGTTCGCTCTCCTTTAGTTTCGATACCAGCAGTCTGTTCTCTGATACAAGCGAGTTCAACTGCTGTGAAGCATGTCAGATAAACGCAGTGTCTTTATGATTTATAGCATGTTTCGATCCGTGATCATCATCAGAGAAGTTAAACTCTGATATGCTGGGTGCAACCGAAGGCATGTCTAGATGGAGAGCTGAGAAGCACGTGAAGAAAGATCTGAACTGCCTCGAGCGGGAATCGAACCCACGACACTCCAATCACATGGCAGGTGCTCTAGTTGAGCTACCGAAGAATTTGTCAAGAGTCAAGAGTTGGTCTAGTTCTCCCTCTGCCACTGTGGATACCTCGGTAGCTCAGCGGTTAGAGCACCTGCCATGTGATCGGGGTGTCGTGGGTTCGATTCCGCTCGAGGCAGTTCGGTTTTTCTTCACGTGTTTCTCCGCTTTCCATCTACACTTGTCTTCGGTTGCACCGAGCATGTCAGAGTTTAACCTCTCTGATGATGATCATAAAATATCATTATAATTAGCAGTAGGTCTAATATCAACATTAATATAATAACGATTTAAAGCAAGGAAAGTCTCTTCAGGAGACTAAAATCGTGTTCAGACTAGACATGAAATATGGTTATAACAACCTGTATAGTAAAATTACGTTTGTATTGTCAAGCACTGTTACGTTTTGATGGGGTTCAAAAACTTTTATATAATGCTATCTATATAAACAAATCAATTCAACATGCAATTCGTTCCTTCAGGCTTTGAGTCAGTCTGTGTACTGCAAATATCGAAATGGTTTTCACCCATGATTCTTAAACGTATTATTTCGCTACTATGGTAGACTAGCTCCTAAATAACCTAGATTTTCTACGTCGGTGAATAGGCGAAATACTGGAATAGATCAAGTAAAGTTGAGATGGCATGTTTTTCACCGCGATGACGGAAAACTTGAGCTAACGTTTCGAGCGCCAGCCCTTCGTCAGACTCAGTGAGTCAGAGCTGCAAATCTCTTCCTCTGACGAAGGGCTAACGCTCACAATGTCAGCTCAAATCTTCCACCCGCACGGTGAAAAACATGCCATAATAACTTCTAGCTGATCCATCCCGGTCTTTTTTCCATTAATCTGCTAATACAATACTCGGTACCTTCAAAACAGTGGCAAGTTCCCTGTGAAATTAACTGCTAGCTTTCTTTAGCTAACCACTACATAGAAAGAGTCAAAAAAATAAACGAGAATAATAAAGAATCCTGTAGCAGACATTTATTTCTTACTTTCTCTCTCTGAGGCGAAGAATCTGCAGCAGACTTGCTTGACAATGCAGCGGGCGAGGTCCATCGGCCGACACTCGGTGGACTTGCCAACCCAGACTCCTGACGCGACTGTGTCTGTACTGAAGACAATTCTGGACGTGTTGGGGTACTGACTGACTTGGGCGAGAATGGAGACGTCGAACGCGAGTGGACGAGCGGTCGGGCTGCTAGCCGAGCCTGGAGAGTTTCTATGGTCTTGTCTCTTTGTTGTAAGTCATGCTGGAGTCTGTGAAAAAGGTTCGTACAACCACGTGTATATAATTTATTGTTATTTATTATATACTCTATGTAATTCTTTTCTTCTCAAATGCACCCAATAAAAGCTGTTAAGAAAAGATGAGAGGCTCAGAGAGTCCGTAAATATGACAGTAAATGTTCATAGATGGTTGGTCGGGGGGGGGCAGTTTGAGTCAAGGCCAGTGGAATTAGATTACATAGAGTATATAATAAATAACAAT